>JBBPCZ010000148.1:10362543-10379792 GCA_037974445.1 Brycinus macrolepidotus | reverse complement strand
GGGGGGGGGGGTTTGGGGGCTTGTGAAGTTAGGGTACCTCAAAGGACCTCCAACTCTGAAATGCTCCCCTGGTACCAGTACCAGCCTCTGGGCACTCTGCCCAGAGCACGCCGCCTGCTGTGCTCATAAAAACCCAGAGCTGCCACCAGTGACAGCGCAGCCATCTCTGACCAACACACCAAAAAACAGCAAAGAGTTCTATTTCCATGATTCAAGATGAAAAAGATTACCACTGTCATATTAAAATGTTATTGCTGTATTCTTTTCATGTTTATTGTTTTTTTCTACTATTTGAAAACACTGTCTGTCCTGGACCAAGAGAAATGGCCCAAAATGACTTATTTACATTGACATAAACCAGTATTCATTACATTTTTCCTTCTCCTGGAGTTTTTATTTGAGGCAAAACTATGTCAACACATTTTTTCAAAGTCTTTCAGTTTATTTGCAACAATGATCTAGATGTGAAATAATGTGTTCATGGGGAAATGAAGGGACTCATTTGAATCACGTTAATTCCATGCATTGCTTTTTTCAGTGCACAGCCCCACTTAGCTTATGACATGACAATCAACATTATTTAGTATTCCAGTGCCCTGTTGATGAATTTGCTCAGTGTCCGTACGGAGCGTGTTCATTGATGATTTGTGTATTGGGTGGGTGAGTTGTTAGTTCAGAGGGGTAGCTGTTCTGTTTGCTCAGCTTTTTAAAAGGACCATCTCCAAGAGGCTAATACCAGAAAGCAAAACACTGGGCTTATGGTGCTCAGTGGGGTTCCAGCAGGGACAGAGGTCAGGGGTGTATACTGGGCCCTCTGCTGTTTTTTCTGGGAGTCGTTAGACGCTTGCAGAATGTTTTTCATCAGCATAGCTGGAGCTACTGCAAATGGTAGGCAGTGTGTTTCCACAAAGCTGGCTGTCCTCTGCTCCCTGCCACCACACAGTAGCTCCTGCCAGCAGAGCTGATTTATTTTACAATCATAAGCCAAAATTCAAACACCCCTGAACAACTAAAAATTTTTTAATCTTCTAAGTCAAAGTAAGTGAACACATCATCTACAGGAAACACCTTTTCAGCAAATTTACGTGAACAATCTGTTTTTAACTATTGTTATTCAAAAAAATAAAAAATAAAACAAATGGCATACATTTTGCCTTAAATATCAGAGTAGGAAACAATACCAGAGTAGGAAATAAGTTTTCAGCAAATTTAAGAACACAATTTTTAAGCACACAATATTTATCTATTTATTTACTTTAATAAATAAATAAATAAACATTTATTTAAATGTATTGAAAAAAGAAAAACATATATGATATATGGCATGCATTTTGCCCAATATGTTGAAAGCGTACTTGTGTATTAAAATGTGCACGTGTGTTCCTGACAAAGCTTACATTCACTTTAAAAATAAACCAAAAATATAAAACTTATTATCTTTGTCAAGGGCCCAAATGCCTTACAATATTGCATCAGATTAGAACACGCTGATGCTCCCCCTAGAGACGGTGAATAAGTAGTACATTGGTGGAAGAACATGCCTTTGAAGACCTTTGATCATGATGTGACACATAACAGCATGGGTGACAGAAGATGCTTGTAGCACCAACGTGAGCGCCACTCTGCCCTCTATTTTCATCCCTCCCTGATTAGATTACAGCCCTTCAATCAGACGGGCCAAGTACTACGTCAGAAAACACTGCATAGCTGCTGTCAGCAAATACAGCTACATCCCTTTCAGTTTTCACCCCCCATGCTTCAATATCATGCAGCCATTTCTTTTCACGTCCCTACTGTTTCAAATAATGAATATCTAAACTGTTCAAAATAAGTAAACGTCTGTTTAGCACCAATAATGTGCTCTATATTTGGAACTTGAGTAGATGCCCCTCTAGGGTCTTCATTG
Organism: Brycinus macrolepidotus; assembly: GCA_037974445.1. Lineage (NCBI taxonomy): Eukaryota > Metazoa > Chordata > Actinopteri > Characiformes > Alestidae > Brycinus > Brycinus macrolepidotus. The sequence goes on along the minus strand of JBBPCZ010000148.1, from coordinate 10,377,886 downwards.
CTATGTCAGCTGCAAAAGTTAGAGCAGGTTAACGGCTAATTAAACTGATTACAGTGCATGCACATTTGCACCATGACATTCTGAGTATTGTGCTGGGAATAAAAGGCATAACCTTTATCTAAATAGCAGCTGGTCAATATAGTATATTTATAGTTCAACGCTTAATCACCAAAATACAGCGCGGTTGTAACAAATGCCTTGCACAAGCTAAATGTGCTGTAATGACTTTTGCCTATGTCGAGCGCCATGCTTTGTTGTTTACCAAGTGAGTGTAAATCTTCCTGCTAGAGGTCTTGTGGGGCTCTGGGGCTGTTCTTTGGGTCAGTCTGGGGTTGTCCCCTCACATCTGCTCAAACCATTAGCCTCAGCGACGTGCCCCAGCTCATCTATGGCTCCTGCTGCAAATCAGGGCCTATCTCCCCTGTTTCTCCTTATCAAAACAGCACAGCATTACTGCTGAAGATAAACATGCAGACCCTTCTCTCTGCGCCACCAGTGCTAACGAATGAGGCCATGGAGAGAAGCTTCAGGACAGGCTCAAAATATATGACGATACGCCTCAAACTGGGGATGTGTTGGTAATTAGCATCTAAGAAGCATGTTGGCCAGGGGGCATAGGTCAGGCACCATGGCTCAGGGTGTCTGTTACAGACAAATACACCACGTGTGCATGCATGAGGTGAGCTGCTTAAATGATTTTTGAGTGGTTTTGCAGATGCATGCAGCCTTTTGTGAAGGTTCAAAATGAGTTGCCAGAATAAGGCACATGGTTCCTTAGATCCGCATAGAGTAATATTGTGATTTATATTACATAAGGGCAGCCAAAGCATTCGTCTTAGCTATGCTTTAAACTGGGCAAACTTTGTTGTAATGGCATTTTCAACAACAAAATGAATTGTGTTCAAGTTTTTAAGAATCAAGCTAAAATGAAATCGTCATAAATTTCTATTACGCTGACATCTAAAGCAATCGCAAGTCAGTGAGAAGTCTGAGAAGAGAGGACTAGCACAAAAAGTTTTTTTTTTTTATCTTTAAACTGTGTAAACTTTCCTATTGCCAGTTGTTGATTACATGAAATGGGTTTCATACGTTAATCCTAACGTAATTCTATTTACGGCGAATTCAACTGAACAGAAACAAATGTGGAAATACTGTACGTTTCATTGAAATGGACACTCAAAGCAAGCCCAAGTCAGTTAAACATCTGAGAAGACGTGATTCCCCTCTGAAATCCGTCCATGGAAACGTTCATGTTTGCAGCTGTTTTTGGTATCTCCACCATATTTCCACAAGCTGCGAAAAGCGTTTCATCCACCTTGTCCAGGATGAAATACACTGTCTTTCAGAAGTCCTCAGACATGGCAGCAGGCCTTCATTCAATATGCCTGAAGCTCTGCGTGTGTCAGGCTGAAGTGATGGGCCACACATGTGTGAGCAAGGCATAGCTGATGTTGACGCCGCAGCGGCAGATCAAAAAAGGGCCGGGGCCAGAGGTCTGGGCACAGTGTGTACAGATGCCTACAGGAGCGGGGTCAAACCTGAGCCATCCCACCTACCTGACAGCACAGCCTCCCCAGGGGGCAACCTCTCAAATCAGAGGCTTCTGCAGCTCGGTTTATAAATCATGCTATGCGAGAAGCACGATAACACACTCCATATAGCACAGTTAGGGATGATAGCTACCACTGCCATTCTTCATCTCAAGCCCTGCAGTAGCTCAGAAATTGCCTTCCTTTTGATTGATCACTTTTACCCACCATGCTTCCTTGGCTAAAGGGAAGTCTTGGTGGAGATGTTTACAGATTCTGCTTTTGTCTCACCAATAAGTTTAGACAACTTCTCACAGACGGGCTTTCCATATTTTGGACTAATTTTCCCATTTTAAAATAATTGTGAAGGCATCAAAACAATAAAATAACACAAACTGTACAACAGTTAGCTCAGACGGCACAATCTGATTGGTAGAGAATCTTTCTACCAGTGTTATTTATTAGAACGCCAGCTTATCGTTTACAGCTAACAAAATGGAAAATATATTTATTAGACAACTCCTATAAGATAACATTTCTCCTGCCGCCTATTTAGTTAAATTCTGAAGAAGAGTGTGGCAAGACATCTGCATTAAATTCTGAAACTCTAAGTCAATTTTTCGGTCAACAGCTGTGATGGCAGCTGTAGGGGGCCTGAAATGCTTTACAGATTCAGGCTAATCAGGCATATATTGAAAAAGCTCAGCTGAACTTGACATTGCAACAGTTTCATGATTCTATCCATATGTAAAAGGCTGCTACATTTTTTGGAATCCTCACTGCTAAACCATGTTTAGTACATTGCTCAGGGCTTCTTTGCTTTTGACCATGCAGAACTGCTGTTGTGTGTTATAGCTAATAACATCACATCTGCAATCCATGATTACTGGTCATAATATTGGATAGGAAAGTTAAAAAAAAAACATCAGTAGCTCACACGCTGTAGCACCACATTTGAAAGCCTCTGCAAATCATTACTAAAAGACTCTGTAAACTAGGAATATACAAAGTAAAAAATATCTTACCTGAATGTTTGCTACAAGGGCCTTTACTCTTTTTAAAAGTGGAGATTCTGGGAGAGGGAAGTAAGTAATTCCCTCGTTAAAATTTTCAAATCACAATTAACTTCCTGTCCTTCTACTTCAACTTACTTTATGTCAATAGTGAGAAAATTATATCAGGTTTTAATGTGCAATGTGGTGTTACACCATAACCACAAGTATGAACTAGATTTTCTGGTGCCAGTAAAACAAGCTTTCATTTCCCATTAAACAAAAAGACCACATTACCACCCCGAATATGCACTGTTTTCGCCTATTGTAACTCCATTATCACTTATTAGAAAATGCTTATTATTTATAATAGCCTCTATTACTTAAACATAACGAATGCAACAAGTGAATGCAAGAATAAGAGTAATGAACACTGGATTATCTGGGAAAGTCTTAGCTAGCAAGTTTGGCATAACAACATATTTAAACTCCACATACATGATTTAACTTGAAAAATGAGTCAGTCCTCTTCTGTGTTTTCCTCTAGTGCTGTTGGGCAGGATTATCTTTCACAATGGTATCTTGAAAGGGACCCTTTCTTTAAGGAAAATATGATGGAGGAAGAGAAGGCCCACAGACATGAGTTGGCCCACAGATGCTCATCCATTAACTTGTTAACTAGTTGTGACAATCAAATGAAGATAGAGCTGGACAATGTGGGCTAAAACAATCATAGACCAATGTAGACCAATCTAGAGGCTTTTCACATCATCTAATATGCCACAGCGCATTCCACAATGTGAATTATACTGTGTGAATTGTACAGCTGGGGCTAGAGGTGAATCAGCCCCATCAGAACCAAATCATATTTTTCTCATTCCTTGGTGGTGCTAAAGTCCAAAATAATCAGCTTCTCATTTCTTAACAGCAAATAAAACCATGTGGATGCCAAAAATGCAAAGATTTTTTTGATACCCTTTGGTCTTTGAAAGAGAGATAGGACTTAGGCCTACTAGCCCATTTATAAACGGCCATCCCTGAATGTGATCATCTCTGGGACTAATCCCCACTCAATGTAACTTGTGGTAATGTAAACAAATCAAATTCCATTATAATTTAGATTCAAAGTTATACCTTTGCCTTAACACGCTCTTAGTTTTCTCACCACTTTCACATGGAGAAATGTAGGATGTTTCTCCAACGGTTATGAATAATCTCAAATTTGCTGAACTAATGCTTAGTTGCTAATGTTAACATCATTAACTTCACTTTTTATATTAGAAACAAACCACAAGCACTTAGGTATAAGTCTTTTAGAGCAAAAAAGATGCCCAAAGATTATGTGAAAAATGCATTCAATTAGGAGTTTCCAAACTTTTGACTGATACTGAATGTACAACGTTTGAATTCTTTATTTTTCTCTTTTACATCATCAATAAAACTGATTCTGATTCAAGGTGGTCCTTGTCATCACCAACTCTTAACTGTTGACCATTCTAGTGTTAATTTTGCCACTACTCTCACTCTTGCTTTCGCACTCTCCTGTTTTTATGGCCTCTCACCTGCTGGAGTGTGCCTTTCTGCCACCTTCCCGACTAATTACTTTTTATTCAGACCACATTTCTTTGAAATAGAGAAGTTTACAATTAACTTGAGACACAACGTTACTGTCTTGTTATTGAAAGGATATCCTGTGGCGATTACAATCTACTTCTGTGCATTTTAACAATGTGTGACTAGAAAGGCTGGAGAGGGTGGGGCGGTGCAGTTAAAAGGGAGACTTTCTGCAGCCTTTTGGAAATTGTTGTCAGCTTCAATTGATCTTTCTCACATTCCAAGTCTTTTGAAGTATTTCCTGCATCCTTTTGTAACTGTACCCAGCTAACGTAAGGTTAGAGTCTCAAATTAGCCTACTATTATCCTTCGACTTGCCTAACTTTGACTGTGTCAGAGTCAGTTTTCATCACAAAAACACAGAAACAGGTCAAAGCACAAGGGTGAGATTTAAAGCCAAGCCACAGGTTGGCCAAAATCAAAATGACACAATTTCCCCTTTACGCCAAATGTGAAAGATAAAATCTTTACTCTGTCACAAATGCCAGAGTGATGACATTTAAATGAGAACTTCAGGGTCTGATTAAATGGTGCGGCCTTCTAATGGATGACAGCGTACTGTACATTTTCTGTCCTCTAGTGCTGGTGTGTAAGTGCTATCATGTGTGCTACTGCGCCTGCAGACAAAGTTTTGGTCAAAGTGATAATTCCGTGAAAAATCAAATGTGCACAATTTCCCCCTTTCCCCAGATGTAGTCCATCGAACTGTGTTTGATGTCTGATGGCTTCTGTAGTTTTGCACAGCTTATGCCCTGCCAACTAACACTGTGCAAACTGCATTGTGGCACAATGTTACCAACTTTGTGGTTCAAAAAGACCTTCTTCTGTGGTTTCTAATGGTGTACGGAAAATTGTTGCACATTAGAAATGGACAATATAGGTTAGCTAAATGCATGCATAACTAACCCATCAGTAAGAGCTATTTGAATTTGAATTTATGTTCACAGCATCGGTGTCAGAGATAACAAGCAAGTCTGTTAAAGGCCTTGGACATAACAATGCTAAAGAACTAGCACCAGCTTTGTTTAACTGATGACTGCTTTCTGTCAGCTCACCATGTCTCCTGTGAAAATCTGCACTTGAACACACCTTTATAACTACAGCTGATGGCCAACATACACAAGCTTACTTTATAGCAGGACTGTAACACTTCAAAACTGTAGCATATAAAGTAAAAAATACATTGTTTGAATGTTTTCAAGCCTCTAAATGTTTATGTTTAAGATACTTTGACTGTGTGAAATTGAAAATAAACCACCATTAGCATGGTGCTCACTTAAAAAGGCAAATTTACACTGAATGTAAATTAAATTGAAATAAAACACATGCTTGACATACGCAATGCATACATATATGCTTACAATTATAGAACAAAATGTAAAAATATTCATGAAATCCTATGTTTTATGTTAATGTGTGTTTCTATCCATGTTTAGCCATAGCAATAATATTACTGTTTCTCATTGGGAATAAGATAATCGCATATTATCCTGGTGATAAACGTTGCTCCTTGCACTGACATTGAAACAACTGTGCTTTTAGCTTGCCTTTTTCCCTTTCTTTCGTTTTTCTCCTCGCTCGCTATCTCAGTCGATCTCTGACGCTGATCCAAAATACTCAATAGGCCGAAAAGTGCTGACAAGGGTAGCGAGAGTCAACATCTACACACACACAGCACACTGACTAGGGGCAGTGGTTGGCCACTCGCCTGATAGCAATAGTCAACAGTCAGCTTGGTGTTTCCCAGACATAAGATTATGTAACAATTTGATATGTTTTGAAACATAACTAAAAAAGGAAACCAGGTAGGGCAGGTGATTGGATGTTACCGGACAGCATGGCTGAAAGCATGTTTAAAAAGAGTTTCTGTGAGAAAGCGAGAGAGAGAGAGAGAGAGAGAGAGAGAGAGAGAGAGGCAGAGAATGTACCAGCAGATGGTAGGGCAGAACTCATGGGGGTTGGAGCAATGTTATACCCTGGGACCAGAACAGCCAATAATGCCCTGTTGAGCTTCCCACCTGCGGCTCTCCAGCAGACAATGTTATCTCATCTCCCTGACCCATTGTGTGCCTCGCTGGCTATAATGACAGCGCGGAGACCCACACAGCCATGCAGGCCTGTCCCTCGAGAGCCAAGCCCTGGGAACGGTTCAGCCAATCATGGTCCATTCAAATCAATACACAGCATAGAGCTGTGCTCTGAAACTTTGTAGGGCAGTCAATTTGGCTCTGATGGCCTACCCTTTTACAAACCACGTAATGCAGTGAAGAAGATGAAGAGGCTTTGTGATGCCATGAAATCTTTTATATAACAGCTTCATTTTTGACTACATGTGAAACATCCTGGTTGGACACGTTTAATGTTTCTGAAATTCCCTTATTGCCGCCAGCTTCCAGAAAAACAGCCACTTATTCCAGCAGAGCATCCAGATAGCTTCTCACAGGCCAGGAAGTCAGATCCAATCATAAACATATGACACAGAGCCTCCTCGGCTTCTCTTATCAGTCCCAGCGCACACACTGTCGCCCCGCTCCCCCTACACACACTTTAATCCTCTCATGGAGCGCAATTGGCTCTTGCTTGGAATGTGCCAGAACAAGGGTCAGGTCAGATGTTACAGTTCAAGATAATCTTTCACACAAAGGCCTGCAAAGCAGACTGAAAAAATACGAAATGCATGGATGTTCTGTTTTGCCGATGCCGAGGGAGAGCTAGGGGTGAATTCGAGGTTACTGTTACATCAAGTTAAGTAATCAGTCTTATATAACAGATCAGTCATGCTGTATCTTTTGGGCAGCTGCTTATTTGAATATGATCAGGCAGTGCTAAAGCAGTTTCCATCAGGTAGCCCCTATAGAGTGTCTGAACGCACCACAGTGAGCAGATCTCCCCAGCTGATACTGAATTCCTTCAGCCAACACAATACACTTGTGCTCTTTAATCCACAATCGGTGTTTGCTAAACAAAGGGCTACATTGTCCAGAGGATCAAATGGATGAAGCACACCCAGGCACTCCTGGAGATGGCCTAGGTCATGATTCCATTCCTGAGAACAAAGGAAAAGAGAAAGAGAGAGGTGGCGAGAAATAGAGAAGGCCTCACCTGCTCTCTGAAAAAGCGTGGATAGAGCCTTTGTTTTCTTTCAGAACTTCTCTATTCCAGTACAGTATTTCTTACAGTCATTATAGAATTAGAATATAGTACACTATAATAAAGTAGACTATACTACTACTACTACTACTAATAATAATAATAATCATAATAATAATAATAGTAGCTAGTAGCTTTTCTCATAGGAATGTCTGAACCCAGTCAGACATTTTGAATGAAACAGTAGCCCAGAGAGAGCATCTTTTGTTGTGGGTAGGTTTCCACAAAATACAGCCTTTTTCAGAGTAATCATAATGTGATTTTGTTGGAAATGAGATGGGATGTAAACACATCTCATATGAAGTGACACAAATCCAGAGGCATTTTGTCTCTCAGAGGATCAGAACAGCCTTCTGCCCATATGTGAATTCCCCTGAGACTGTTTTTTTTTCAGAGTCCCAAAGCCCCCTTCTGGCTCTTTCAACAGCTATTCTCCCGTGGATAAGACCAGATCATTCATTACACACACTAACGTTCAATGAAATCCAGATAAACCATCAGCAGATTCCTAATGTATCTTAGATTTTTCATTGAATTTGATCATCCAGCTTTCCTGGTTTGTAAAAACATGTTACTGTAATGAATTGGGCATGCTGTGAATTCATGCCTCTTTATAAACAGTTCCTTTAGCCGTAGCGCTGGGATTTTAGCCGTTAGTGCTGTGGGTTCAACTTAAACTGTTGGATTGGTCTGCTTGTGCTGGCTGATTCTCTGAGATATGCCTTGTTTTGAAAGCTGCAGAAATGTTTGCTCTCATTAAAGTGTACTTTAATTACTGACACACATGACTCCAACAATAAATAATGTTTTAATAGCAAATGCAAACGGCTGTTCAATCTGCGTTTAGATTAGGAAATCGCAACCACAGAAACTTTAGTGTGATGTTACCCATGAAGAGTAATAAAAAGTGTCTGTGACAGTTTAATGTGTTGTGCTCAAGAGTCCCTTGAAAGCTTTTCAGTTGATTACAGTTTCAAAACCTTTTGCCTATGAATGTCTGCCATGGGTCAACTGACAGTTAGTAAATGTCATATGGTGTGAAGTGTGTAAATGTCATAGGGTGTGAAGTGTGTAGTTCATGCACTGTTGGAAAAACATTTACTGTATTAGTAAGCTGTGTTCGTCCTCTCACCAGACACACTTTGATTATCTGTTTGTTAGTGCCTCATAGTCAATGGTCTGTACGGTTAAGGAGAGTGAGGCTTTTTTAAGAAGGGGCCTGAACTCAAAAAGTTGTGAGTATTTGCTCCAGTAGTTTGAAAACTGATGGGACCCTTGTGTTTCTGGCCACCATGCTTGATTTCATACAACTTTCTCAGTCTTTTTAGAATCATCTACTCCACTTATCATTTCGAAAAATTTCTAAAAGTTTTAATTTTTTGCTTTTACAGCCTCCTGTCTTCCTAACGATGACTTTAAAGTATCTGTTATATATGCAGGATTTGTATATTAGAATAATTGTATATATTGTATTTGTCAGCAATTAAATTGGCTTGTATGCTTCCAAACTTTTGAATTTATGGCAGGTTGGCTGTGGGAGACAGGCTTCAAAATCTTGACTGGGCCAAAGCCAGAAAGCTTTTACAGTCAGGGCGAGTTCCTTGGTGGCGTCTGCACCTTAGAAAGAGTGAAGTGAGAATCCTCAAACCTCTGAACCAAGGCCTGCTGCTGCTGCCCACGGGACACCCACCCTCCACCCACATGGTTCTGCTGGGAAACAACAAGATAACCATGCTTGTCAACTACTGAAGCTAGCTAAGAAAGGGCTCATTCTTTCCTAGCGTCATTACAGACAGCAGCTGATGTTATCTCAAGAAGATAATCTCTAATATCACAGCTCAGCTGCATGGAGGAAGAAGTCCCTCTCCTTGTACAGATACAGTGTTGTTGGGAAAATGGGGACATTCAGTGCTGAACTCATGGTTGAAAAATGATATTTACACAGATTTCCCCTTGAGACCACCTATTTTGCATCATCCAAACTGCATGCCTAAATCATCACACTTCTTATACCACAAAGTCCATGCAGAAAGACTTTCTTTATAAAATTTCTGATGCTTTTGACATACTATTATCTTCAAAAACAGAAAAAGATATGTTTGATTGCTAAAAACAGGCATGTGGATAGATGTTTTGATCTTTAAAGAGTATCAGATCTTACTGTGATGGCACACTGTAAAAGCTTTTGGGATGAAAACTGAAAAAACAAAAACTCAAAACAGTTATTAAACTGACTGCTCATTTAACTTTTGAGTCAGTTAAACTTCCAATCATAGGTTAACCCAACAAAAAGCTGACTTATGTTTTATTTACTTATTTTTTACATTTCAATGAAACTATTATACATTTTTTTTTTTTACTTTTTTAAGACACCTTTTGAGATCTTATTGTCTGCTGTTATTCTGGTGAAAGGATAATCACTGGCTGAAATGAGGCAAAAGGAAAAACTCTGCAACTGCAGTAAAAGTGATGAGCTGGTACTTTTGGGCAGGAAGCTGGTCTGGTTCAGAGCCTGGGCTTATCAGAGTTTGGCCAGGCGCCTGCTCCCTGTCCACTCAGTACGTATGGCAGGAGGAGAAGGAGGGAAGGAACAGCCTGTGATCCTGGGCAGCCGCGTGTTTACCAACTCCTGCTGACCCTGTCACAGCCACCATTAGGCAAGATTTACACCACTTTGTTTAGGGTGAATGGTCTGCGCACACTTAGTGAGAGCTCATGCGTGACTAGAACCATACAGAACCAGTTCCTTGGAGTCAAATGGTAAATCTAGCAGAGTAACAAAGTGATGGGAGTTTGTCATAATGTAACAAACACTAGAAGTCAATAGTCAAATTGTTTCCATAAATTGTTTCCATAAAAATACATAACCGAAACATCTCTCAACCCTCTTAAACTGCATCCACTTCTTCATTTTGGTTGCACAGACTGGTCAAAGTGGTTTAGGACAGTGTGACCTACTGTGAACTATACAAATAAACTTCACTGCTACAGGCAGCTAGTTCAGACCACACCAAGGCTAGTATTTACTAACAAGTAAACTGATCTTAGATCACAAAAACTGATTTTTACTACTCCTGAGATTGACCAGATTGTCTAAAATGTCTGTCCATCAGATGTGTTTTTATATTTAAGTAAAGATTTGTAGTTCACAGAAATCTTTGTCATAAGAACAAGTCAGCAGCACCGTAATGAAGAGCTGGATATTCTTAGAGTAGGCTGAGAGACATGTATGTATTTATGCAAAAGATTTATAATGTTAGCAAAATTAGCCTTGTGGCATGAAACTAAAGAGTGTCTTGACTCCGAACATGTCTTGGCATACTGACCACATTTATAAAATATGATTTTTCAGCAAATTATTTCTTTAATGTACATTAAATGTTATTCAAACCTCATTGAAATTTTAGAGATACATGGTTGCTCTATGACAGCAACAATGTGCTCCAGACTGACAAACCCCAAAAAGAGCCTAAATGAGTTATTAACAACAGCTGAAACAAAATCCTAGAGAATGCAGAGGACTTTTTGGATAGCCAAAAAAAGGCTTGAGACAGAAGCAAACAAAGCCCAAATCCTCTTTTAATTTGGTGTTGAGATCAGCGTGATTAGGCACAGTGGCAGTGGGGACTTTTACAAGACATACCAGTGGAAAAACTAAAGAAAATATCTTGGATGTTCCACAGGAGCACATCCTGTGCATTGTGGCTATCCCAGTGTCCAGCAGTGTCTATCTGTTTGCTTTGCGGCTATCAAGTGGAAAAACTGACTCATGGTGTGACTCTGGGAGTCAAAACCCACCGCCACTGCTGGCCTTGCTTTTGAGCTGGCCCCAACATAAACACGGCTCTCTTCAGCAGCGCTGGGTAAACTTCCCCTCTGCGAACTGACGCATCCACTCCCCGCAGGAGGGACTGGTAACTGCAGCAGATTAAGGAAAATGACTTTTTGGCTTTATTTGATCAGAGACCAAAATGTTTAGATCTGGCTATTCATATGGAGTTATCCACTGGCCACAATGTCTTAAATCAAACTATCTTATATTTTCAGTTCTTCAAAGTACCCCTGCTTTGCCTTGATTCAGCTTTGCATATTTTCACAACTACTTTCACAAGTAGTCACCTGGAAATCTTTTCCAACAAACTTAAAGAAGACATCCTTGGCAGTTAAAAATCACTTGTTTGGCAGAGGGGATAAGGGTGCAAATGATATTTTGTAAGCTTTAACCTCAGAAGGGCTAGTTGCAGAAACACCTGTCACATCACAAGAAAATAAACACTTAAAATACTTCATGACCACCAGCAAGTCAAAGTCTTTATTAAGTGCTTTCCCCTCCTGAAAATTCTGGCGTGCCAACGAGAGCTTGCTTCCAATTTGGATCTTTCTGGCAATTTTGAATTGATTAATCAGTGCTTTTAAGTAACTGAAGGGCTATTTTTCATTTCCTGCCCTACGAGGCAGATTCATATCTCCCATGGCGCAGAACCAACTGAAACAACCTCAAACAAGCCCCCCCCCCCCCCCCACACACACATAAATGCAGCCAAATGGCTGATAGAATCTGCAGGCCTAAACATTCTCCACTGCACTTGCCCTGCCCAGAGGAGTCAGAGTTCATGGGTAGCATGATTGGGGAACAATGCAAATGTTCTGTGTGAGAGATGGGGTGTGTGATTCAGTGTAGCCCTGAGGGAGTCCCACCCAGGGAGCAGCAAGAGGAAGCGTGGTGGAGGGTGGTCAGCGCGGCTGGACCCTCATCACTCTCCACACCCATCAACGAGAGACAAAGTCAGACTTCCTCGAGTCAGAGCAATCCAGGAACAGGGCTGTGATCTGTAAGGCTGCTTATCAGAAAATCTGCATCACAAACACTACTGGTGGTATAAACATAACAGAGTGAATCAAATCAAAAGCAAGGGTGTGAAATGTGTGAAATGTGGCAAGCGTGTTTCGCTCACAATAGTCATTTACTGAAAATGATCACTTTTCATCTGATGGAAAACATTGCTTGTCAGTTTAGTTTCCTATGAAACCAGGTCATTAGCATCTTTGAATTTCAATCCAGTAATTTGCTCTGTAGTTCACTAGAGTTCACAGAACAAACCTTTCCCCCAGGATTTCTGTTCAGTGTTAGCTCTACCAAAGGAACTCCGATAATTAGCACAGGCTTTCCGCTAAGCTTCCATTAGCACTGTGCAAAAATGTGGAGTGCACGCTACCACACTACTTGACTACAGGATACTGAATACCACAGTGTTGTCACATTTACAAGTACGCTGAACCTCCTTGTGTGATATGTGAAAAAAGCCACAACCACTGCAATGGCCACCCACGATCAGCTTTTGTATCAGCTTGGTAAAAATATACTAGGCTACATGTTGAATAGACACAAGCAGAGATGGGGAGACTGAGGGGGTTCAAACATCTGCCCCTTAGCTTACTGATGTCCATAATGGCCCATCATTTTATTATTATTATTATTTATTTATGTATACTGCTTGGCAATTATTTCTATCAGTAAAAATACATTGATAAAGTATGAATAAAGACAAAAAACAAATAATAACAGAAAGGTCTTTGGATGTATCTGTGCGGTAAACCCCATCATAAGCTGAACACAGTTTTGCTCAAATGTGAGTCATTTGCTGGCTAGTTGATAATATGAGTCAGTGTAACAAAATAATAAGCTGTCTGCCACAGCGTTAGAAGCCAGGTCTAATATTAGCTGGCATGCCAAAAGATAGTTCATTACTGAACCATCCAAACTGTTCACTTGAGTGCAGGAATATTTTGTGGGAATTTTTCTCTTAATTTTCTTGAAATTGATATTTTCTTCTCCATTTCTTGAGATGATTTTCTGCTGTGTATCTGCAGCAGGCTCAACCCATGTGTTCGTTGCATCCATTAGCTTGTTTAATCACATTTTGTTGGCTGCCAGCTGCTATGGGAATCGAGTGCTGCAGTCTGTGTTTCAAAAAATTGACCCATTTACCCTTTTTAAACTTGCTTCTGCCCCTCTAAGAGTCTCCTGCACGGCCCGGATGTTGAACGTTCAGGTTTGGACATTGAAATATCAAAACGCCTTCTAGCTGCTGGGACTCAGTCACGGTTTTAATTCAGCCAGCTTTGGTGAGGCTAGCAAGCAGGGAGTTTTTCAATTCTCTGATGATAACAGCAGAGCAGTAAACACTCCTCAAAGACACATTTGCTTAGGTTCTGCCAAGCAGCGTTTCTTCTCCAAACAGATATGTCCAGCAGCCCTATCTGAGAGGGCCAAAAAGCAGCAGCAGCATGATAAATAACACCCTTATGCTGTCTTGAAAACACATCCGCAGACAATGGTGGGAATCGGCTTCAGACTAAAAGCATATGGACATAAATAGGGGGCCGCTTCAAAGAGGAATGGCTTTACACTCCTCAGCAGTTTAGTGGAAAGTACTGTTTTATCAGTTGATTTTGTGCGTGTTGAAAAATAGGAAATGTTTGAGGAATTTTCTCTGACATCAGAGACCCCGCTGCATCCGTGTCCTGAGTCTGGGGTTGGGGGGATGAGGGGGTGGGTGGTGGTCAGGGATAAAAGTGGAGATGTTTGACCGCTGCCTGTTGCAGGATGCTTCCTGCAGATGTTGATGCATTTGCGGGTCAGAGGAGAGGGATCTGGAAGGGTCGATAACGAGCACACCCTAAGGAGCTTCCTGTAGATGCCATAACCTGCAGTCTTTTGCTTTGCTGCACGTCTCTTGGCTGGACAGGACGGATTTTCATCCTTCCCCTCCGAATGCTTCTAGGATGTCAAAGGAGGTCAGCCTTGCTCTGCTAATCAGACAGCCATTGGCTAGAAAGAAGAGTCTCCTCCCGATGAACAGTGGCTTGATCGTAATATAGATAAAGCGTCTATGTTTGTGTTGGCCCCAAATTAAAAACAGGAGGAGGTGGATTTATCTCTACATCCTGGCTGGCTTTGCTGTGTACTGACTTACAGGGAAACTTTATGAATGATTTCACCATGACCCTATTCAGTTTGTTTAAAATCCATCATATAAAGAAGGAATGGACACTCTTAACCTCTGGATATTTCAACATAAATTCTTAAACAATGGTCGAGATTATGCCAGTGAAGTATGACGGTTTAATGAGATACACAGTTTTTATTCTTAATAATACATTACACATTTTTCTTTTTACAACTTTAACAAGTTTTTATACATGGTTCTTCAAAGGTGAGATGAGATACCAACCTTCATTCATCACAACCTCTCACAACCGAAAAACTGCTCAAGACTCCATTTATACATTCAGTTATACATTCAGTTATACATACTTTCTTATTGCTTTATGTTGTACTGTGACATTACATCATGCAACACTGGGATTCTTTCCATTGTGTATTGTTGAATTATACTTTTCACCATGTTTATAAGCATTTACTGTGCCCTGTAGCTTTTTGCCTTGCACTGGAGGTAGCCCTCTTACCTTCTACAACTATTTAGCACTATTTGTGCATCTGGATATGTGTTTCTTTTGAAGTTACCTGACACTAATTAAACCACAATGTTTCAAAAATGGAAATATGGTCTTGTAGCATATAGCTGAATAGCCTGGAATTATAGTGGAAGTGTAAAAAATCTGTATAGTTTAATCACTGAGGTCTGTACAGAGTCATTTGGACTGGTTTGGTGTTCACTGTAGAGAAACTTGCTGACTCATATTTCTTTACAGTGCTCATTCTAAAGATAAGATAAGATAAGATAAACCTTTATTAGTCCCACAAGTGGGAAATTTTAAAGCTCCTTCACAGAAAGTGGACAGTACAAAAGTAAGAGCAGCAAAAAACCATAGAATAAAGCTATACACAAGAGTATAGTATAAAAGAGCACACTATACAAACAATACAAAAATATAAATATAGACATTTGTGCATACATATATATATATATACTTATGAAAATGTGTGTATATATATATATATGTATATATATATATATATATATATATATATATATATGTAACTACACATATTTTCCTATATATATTAGGGCTGTCAGTAGCTTAAAATATTTA
>JBBPCZ010000148.1:10329996-10361315 GCA_037974445.1 Brycinus macrolepidotus | reverse complement strand
TAATTGTCGGCGTTAAGTAAATCATGCGTTAACGCGATAATAACGCGTTAACTTTCCCAGCACTAATATATATATATTTATTCACATATACATATGTAAATATAAACCTATGTAAGTATATGTATGTCTGTACACACTGAATAGCAGAAGGTATTGACAAATACAGTAAGCAACAGTAAAAGTAAAAAACAGTAACAATGAACCAGACAAACTGCACATTGCTCACAGTAATATTTCGCCCCTAAACCACAAAGATAGCACATGTTGTACTCAAAATATTGCACACAAGATAAAAATATAAAAGGCAAATATAGCAATTTCATTTACAATCCAGAATGACCAGAGAACCTATATGTGTCTATTTTGTATCATTTATAACAGGAAAATAGTAGTTAATCTTAAAGTTTTAATTGGCGACTACTTTGTCTTAGAACACCTAAACGTATGCCTTCATCATGAATTTATGAATGTATTAATAAACGTATTATATTTATTATTAAATGTATTATAATATATATATACATATAAAGTTTTAGTCACAAAATTACTGTGAAACAATGAGGCGTCTCAGGCATCAGTCATTTCATTCATGTAATAATTTTCTGTGAGGGAGCTTTAAGAGACATCTCCAAATGTCTGGTTCCTATTACCACTGCTGTGAAAACCTTTAACTCTGAGTAAGTTTCATTAGAATGGAGCATTTCACATCAAACTACTCTGAAAGAACGTTCATTTAATTGTGCAGCAATGTAGCAAAACTCCTACTTAATGTATCAATTCATCTTATTCTACTGCACATACTAGTATCCTCCAAGATCAGACTTTAAACGGGTAGCAAGATATTTGAGACTCCAGTGCCTGCATTTAAAATATTACATTTCTGACAAGTGATTCCCTCAAAAAGTGCTCCATAATCTATGGATTACACATTTGGCCTCTGACTATCCTTCTGAAAACATGAATAATTTTTCCACATAAACCCATACATGTACTACTTCCTCTTTGCTTTGTGGAAGAACGAAGCTCCTCCATAAAGTCAGACAAAGTTCATAAAACTGCCCTCCAGAGTGTCATATAACAGATCCACTGGCTGCAGCTGCCACTCGGTAACTAATACAAAAGGCCTTCTGACCCAAAGCCTGTCACTACTACCAAGGACGCTGGCGTCCCTGGGACACCATTTCAGGACACGCTGCAGCTGAAGCACACTCAGCTGTATGGTCACTGAAGTACTTACATTTAGTCCATGCAGTGGGATCACTAACTGAAACTGCTTCTCAGAAACTCAACCCTGCATTTCAATTAGTGTCAGATAACTGCAGAGGAAACAAGCATCCTCCATACAGCCACAGCCTGCAATAACATCTGGAGTGGAAATTTCATTCTGAAGATGACGAAATTTCTGCATTCAAGGCAACTATTCCACTGAGGACTTTTTTTCCTTGCTTAAAACACAAGCCTCCTTTCTTGCCACTTGAAAAAAGGGCCTGTCATACTCTCTTTGTTGGAAAGTAAGGCTCCACTTTATTTTATAGTTCAAGCGTAAAACAAAAAGTGAGTTTATCTTATGAAAGCTCTTAATCCACACTGTGCAGTCGGGCTAAGGGGCCACCCTGAATCCCAGTGGGTACTGCCAAAAACGGCCTCAGTTTATGACGTGTGTGGCATGCAAAACAAATTACATGGCAAATCAAAGCTGTGTCATTCTCTAATCTGACTGAATACATAAACCTAGTGCTCAAATAACCACAGCAGACACCCAAGATCATGCGTAATATATGCTTCAAAATGAAACTGAACCTAGGGTTATCCTAAAGCATCTGTCAACAGCTCAGAGAGTGGCATGGTCCGATTCTCTTTGACCCAGTGGCCTCTTAAGGGACAGGAGGCTGCCAGTTCAGAGAGGTGAAGGTTTAGACCTCTCTCATCTTCTCCATGACATCGCTCCACTTTGCCATAACAACAGCTGCAGCTATGTCTCTCTTACTCTATCTCTCTTTAAATGCTGCATGGCCTTCGCCTTTGAGGTGGAAATCTTGAAAGTGATCCCGTTGAACTTTCGCGAAAGGGCTGGCCGGCTAATCGGGGGGCAGAAAGCTTGACCTGACCTGGGCTTTCTCTCAGTGACTGAAGTTCAAGACCTCCCCCTCTGCGTTTGCCAGGCCTGACCAGTGCTTTTCTTTGCCCTCGGCCTTCTTTGACCGCAGGCTGCCCAGTCAGAGTGGCTCAGCCATCGCGCCTCAATGGACAGACAGATGCAACACAAGCGGTCAGTGAGCACCATGGCCACAGTAAGCCTGAGGCCCACACTGACCTCTGGCAAACTGCCGAGGCCCCAGACAATGGCATCTCCCTGCCAGGGTCACACTAAGAAAGGCAGGGAGACATTCTGAAGCAGTGTTTTTCCCTTTCCCTTCACAATTGACCACTTTCCCTAAAACATCCATGACCTCACCCGCCTACACTACTTTTGCTGAAGGAGGAATCCTATTCTTAAACGTTTCTTTCTCCTTCCCTTTTCCAAGGCTTGAAACAGACTCTGAGAGCAAATACCGGAAAGAGGACAAGATCACCACTTTCAGAAGAGACACGGAGGATTGTTTGTTGGTTTTCTGTACTAATTTCTGTCTCTAAAAAATAAGAAAAGAACCCCCACTTTATGTAATGGCTCAAAAGCAGTTACAGATTTTGACCATTTTTAAGAGAGCATTTTTCTTGAATCAAAAACGTAGAGTACATCAGGTTGTAAGTGACCAAACTGCCATAATAATGTATATATGTCAATATGTCAAAACATTTTATTGACAGAAGCAAAGCAATTAAATTTTAAGATTGGATTGGTCACTTATCCGGAGAGAGCTGAAGTGGGGAGATGAGGTATGCATGTAAGACATTATACAGTGCTGTGGTAATATGTGAATTTGTTATTATCTTGACCTTCTAGGTGCTTCTGTTAATCTATATGGTCTTAACGTGGATACTATGGAGTTTTTTTTTAAACTTCCGTGCTCTGCAGTTGCTCAACTAGCATGTCCCTCTATCACTTCACCCAAGCAACAATGATTAATACGCTAATTACATCCTTCTCCCTCCCTCACTTTTTCCTCATACGATGTTATTCCAAGCCTTCTAATAAAACTTGTTGAAGTTAGCCAGGCTCACAAGCCCTGCTCTGTTGATTTGTGGAAATAATTCCCAGCCAAAAGTGCTTTATATATTAGCATCTGTTTAGATCATTCACCCTTATAGATTTAGGAAGGGCAGTTCAGACAGTATCAGTACTCAGAGTGGCTTTTTTGTTTCTGATGTATGACTGCACGGTATTGAACTGTGGTTAATTTATGCATTCCTGAGGAAAAAATGAGCAGCTTTAATTACGGTGCAGTTAACATTTCATCTGACCACTGAAATGACCATTATTAAGTCATCTGTGTTTTGGGCAATCACCAACTTGTTGGTGTTTTCTGGACTTTTGGCCATTTCCATTGGGCATAGAACATTTCTGTGAGTGAAATCTCACATTCCACAGCAGCCATCTTCTGGTAAACAGCCCAGGCAACATGCTGTGTCTTTAATCCTCATCTTGTGCCTGCAGTTCCCTGGGGCTTTGAAGTGAGAGCAGTCCCGTGGTGGAGTCGTCACTGGCCAGCACATTCCACAGTCTCTCTGTTCTGTCAACATGTGCCAGTCGCTGTGCAGTATGCCCTCTATGCTTTTGGCTAGGGAACAGCAGCAGGTTTTAAGGAGCCTTGTCTCTTCCCAGACTGCCCCGCTGACTGCAGCAAAGCCCTCAGTCCAGAGAAAGCCAACCAAGGCATCTCTGGATCTCTGGACCAAAAGCTAGCCTGAATACAATGAATGCCAACTGGAAAACAATGCATGACTGAATGGACTTTTCATCAGATTTGAAACAGTCACAATCAGACATCTCTTCTTTGATTTACAAACACTTAAGTGTTTACTAAAGTGATGAACGATTAGAAATCAATGAGCTATGAGTGACAAATAATTAATATCTAATTGTACCATGCTCTCGTTGTCACTGATGACTTCTAATGGTAAAGGCATATTTGAAAAACTGACCATATTTCAATCACGGTGTACTGCAGTCATTTCATGAACTTTTAATCTTTTTATCAAATACTAAAGAACACAAAAAATACATCAGAAACCTTCAGAAAAACCTTCTCTTTATACATAGTTTAGCTCACCAAAGTACCACCACAATGACAATGCTAATTTTTACTAGCACCTCTGTGTGATTACCAGTTTTATATTAGCACCAAGCTAAGAGTGTTGTATGTCTCTTTTCCCACACTGAGGCTGAATCTCAAATGGCTCCTAATTCTCTACATAGTGGAAAACACAAGGATACTGCTGCCTACACTCATACAGTAAATAATATGTCTAACAAATAGCCATCTAGGATTCAGCTACGTGTGCACAATTCCATACTGGACAAACGGTACACTCTTTGTGTGTAGAGGCCAGAATTTCATAACCTAGAATACCGTATTAATGTTACTGAAGACAGGCTAACTACAACACAGACATTTGAGAGCATAAGACAATCGAGTGACATTCTCTTTATTTTCTTTTACAGTGAATCATATTGGAAGTACTTCAATTCAATAAAGATAAGTACTTCCATTCAAGGCCTACTGTATTCATTTATCTTTTAGCCTGATAGCTGATCAGCCTAGCTCTAGTTAAGAAAATACATTTTCAAGTTTACTCAGAATCAGGCTCTTGTGTCATCTATCAGTTCACTCTGTGGTCCTTATGAACAGCACAACAGTCAAAGATTATTCCACTAACAGCACAATGGTTGTGCTGTTAATGGAATAGTTAATAGTTGGAGCATTTATAATAATAATAATAATAATAATAATAATAATAATAATACAATGTTAACGGTACAAAAAAAACGTATGTCAGAGCTGCTTATGCAAACATCAAAACTGAATTAATATCACTGATAATTTTAGGATCCAGCCTCAGAAGGCTGGAACAAAATGATTCTTTTAAACAGAAATCTAACCAAAGGCTCCGATTCTGACCTCCTTGGGGCAATCCTGCACAAAAGGACGGAACTGAGGCATGGAGCATTCAGGCTATGGATACGCCATGCATTCATTCACTCATTCATTCAGGACTGTTGTCACAGCAACAAGTCACCATGGTGACAGAGCTGTCTGTGTGTTGTGTGGTTTTTGTGAGAGCTCTGCTCTATTGTATCAGGCTCTCTCTGGAACAGTGGCACACTTTCCCCTGGGGGTTTCCCTATACAACATCTGGCCCTCTCAGCTGCCCTGCCTAGCTAACTGTGGTGGGACGGAGCAGGCTCCTCTCCTTTAAAAGCCTGGGCACAGACACCTGCTGAGAAGGTCAGAGGTCATCCTCCAAGCAAGCACACATTAAGGGCGCTCTGCTTGACTGCAGTCTTCTGGAGCCCAGTCATAGCCCCGGGGTTTGTCTTTGTCCCTCAGTTTAAAGAGGAGTTTCCCGCTTTTTCTACTGAAAAAAAAGTCTATATCCCACACTAATGCTTTAAATTTGTCATTAGACCTCAGTGGCTCCAAAGCAGAGGCATTGGCTGCTCATTTTTCTAAACATCAGAATCGCTAGCAATCACACATAAACATTTGACTGAGCCACACTCAGTAACACAGGATTCAATATTAAGAAGTCTCATATCCTGTACAAGTAGGCCAAGCACAAAAAGCCCAGTAAGAGCAAAAGCTGTAACTAGGGAGAAAAAAAGGATTCTTTGAAACGGCTGCTGACTTTAGGTTTAAGAGGATTAATGCTTCAGCTTCTTTCATCCAAGATTGGTAGCGGAGACGTGTTTCGTCAAAAGGCCAGAAAAGCGAACTACAAAACATTCCGTATATTAACAGTTAATGTGGTGTGGCATGTCAAATCTTCTCTTGAGAGAAGCTCTAAAATGACCCCAGGGAAATTTTATCACTGAACGGTGCTTTAAAGAACCAGTGTTGCAGATGAGATGTGTGAAAAGAAAAGGATCTATTAAAGTTCCTCCACATGATGTGACACTTCTATACCAATTAAAGTGTTTTTTCCAAGAACAGTGTTCAAGCCAAGAAAGGAACCTTTATTTTTAAGGTGCTAACGTAGCAAAAGAAAAAGTTCATAAAAAACATCAAGCTCTCTCTTTATATCAGGAGCATCTGACATGCATTCAGTATGTACTGAGAACCCAAGGGAGGTGGACAGAGGGGATGCATCTCTGGGGAGGATGGAAGAGTGTGTGACCCCTGCTGCTCATGGTGATGTCCCTGACGGAATTGCCGGGGCCTTCATCAATCTGCTTTAGCATTCCTCAAGCACAGACAATAGCAGCCTCTCTCTGACTGTGGCAGATGGCTTGCCTCGGGCTGTCTAAGCCAAGCCTCCTTTTGCTTATTCCTGCATTTGATGCACGTACACCCTCACACACTATTGCTCATACTCAATGTGTTGCTGTCAGCGTCACACAAACAACAGGTCATGGATCTGTGACCACTGTCCTACAACAGGCTCAAGCTTTCTAACAGACACAAGTGTTTGCAATGATGCATGAACAGAGAGTAGTCCATTTTAATGAAAGTGGTTGGTCAATGATGTCATGCAGTCATGCTGAAAGGAAGCTTGTGTAGGGATAGGCTGAGAAGGATCCATGCCTTTAAGGCTTTATTCTACAGAACACCTTTCTAAAGCAAGTGTACACATTCACCAACATTCAATAACATTGCTATTATTAAAGCACTAGTCATTTAGGTCTAATCAGCTTGGTAAAATAAGCATAGTTAAAGCAACCAAAATGCAGTGACAAACCGTGACTATAATAGAGCTAGGTCTTCAGTTCAGGTTGCTAGCGCAGTTATATACATTCTAGTAGTATGTTGTTGCTAACGCTGGTGCACACACACACACACACACACACACACACACACACATACACAAATATAAATGGATAAATCAAACATTTTAAAAATGTAACCTTGTTGCTGCTTGAGCAGCTAATTGTTGCTAGGTGTGATTATTTCCATTTACAGTCACTAGGTTATTTAGATTTAGATTTATAGCACTGAGATGAGAAGGTCGTCACTTATGGTTCAGAGTCAACTGGCGCCCGTTTGCATTACGTGCATAATACTAATGGGTGCCAGTTAGCCACGAAAGTGGAAGGGAAAATCTGTCACTGTGGCAGCACTGTGAAGTGGGCATGTCCACCACAGCCTAAAGCCCTGTGTAAATGCTCTGGATGACTGTGTGTGAAAATGAGCATAAAGCTGGCACTGACAGGAGGAGGGGAGCTTATTGAGAGTGCGGTCTGCGCTTTCTTTAACACATCTGCTGCATACGTGTTTGGGCAGTCCTCAGACAGGTCTGTCTGCAGCATGCCTTTCTAAGGCCCTGAATAGAGGCTCTCAGCACTCTGATAGATGGCCTTCATTTCAATAAAAATGGTGTGGGGAGAAAAGAGAACCACCACTTACACAAAGCCCCCTCGACCTCCCCCTCAAAGAAAAGAATCCCCCCCTTTTTAACCAGCCTGAGACACAGGCTAATCACATAGAGGAAGAAAGGAAGGAGCCTGTGGCTCTACTTCAACTTTTTTTTTTTAACATGTTCTTAAAGCGGAGCCCCTTTCAGCATTAACACGTCTGCCATGACACACTGTAAACAGTGAAAACTGTTACGCCACAGGAAAGGGATCTCTAGACCCACCTCAGCTGCTATAAACACTTTTATCCTTTCTCAACAGCAAACACAGAAAAGACGAGAGCAAACGAAACAGCAGGTACTCATATCCACTAACACTGGGGGAGTTTGATGAACACAATGCTGTATAACAAGATTTGGTGAGTCAGTGCTAACTCAGTTTCAATAGATCTGCTACTCGCATCGGAAGTATAACGTAAGGCAGCTGGGAATTGAATTCTGTGTTATTAAAAGTGCCAGTTGTAATCATGGCTGAAGGTCGAAGTCTGTGGCTAATGTCTCAAAGCTACTCTGCTGGGAGAACAACCAAGTAAAACAAAAGCAGAATAAACTGGGACTATAAAAATCCATGGACTGTCATTTTCAAAACTTTGGATGGGAAAGATTTATGTAAGATCCTCACTGTAAAACAATAATAAACAGGACACATGAGAAATGACATAATGGTAGAGGCAATCAGGCAGTTGAGTAGCATTTTCTTTTTGCTTTTTATAAGTATCACTGCATATTTTCACAGACCGTCCACACTGCTTCTCACTAGTTAGGCCCCATTTAGGCTGGAGGACCATCTGTTAATTGGAGAGACAGTATCTTGTCTTTGAGAGTGTGAGGGAGGAGGGGTGTAACAGAGTTTGTCAGGACGTTTACCCCACGAAACATCCATTTTCATTTAGCCTCAGGCTGTTGTTATTAATAGACCAAGTAGTCTGACACGCAGCGTAAAACAGGATATTGGTTTTTTCCTCAGAACAATGATCACTGAGTGCAAACTATCAGCTTATCTACTCTACTTGCTGGTAGCCTAGTGATTAGGGCGTTCACCCTGCGATCAGGAAGTTGTGGGTTCAATTCCCAAGACCGCTAGGCACTTCTGAGGTACCCTTGAGCAAAGTACCGTCCCTGGGCGCTGTGTTCCTGGCTGCCCGCTGCTTCCCTTGGTGAATGGGTTAAATGCAGGGGAAGAATTTCGTGCTGTTCACGTATGATCACTATCACTTTACTGATACACATAATTCACATATTCTTACAGCCCATTGTTAACATCATATTGCCACCATTGGGAAAATTGTATATTTCCAAAAGAGGAACAACCTTCTTAACTTTGAATTGAAGTCAGAGTATATTAGATTTCTAATTAGTCATTTTTGACCATTTCTAGTGGTCCATTCATCATGAAATGTTGGTCCATTCATCATGAAAAACAAAATACAAAAGGCAGCTACACCTTTTCCTTTTGTTTTTACATATAAGAAAAAAACAATATGGAGATATAAGGTTTTGTTCTGACATTTGATGTACTGTACTTAAGCTGCTACCCTGCTGTTACAAAAAAGAAATCAAACGGCCTTTACAGGCATAGTAAGATTTCTATCAAGCCAGTAGCGCCTGCAGAATCATGTGGGATGTTCTCCTGCTAGGACAGTGTAATGTAGGGAAAATAAGCAAGGAAAATGGATTATAACATGAAGATAAGCTAATGCAAGAGCCAGACCACAGTTTCCCTGAAACACAACATTCATGATCATAGCAAGCACACGCAAACTGTTGCCATAACAAAACCAAAATCATTCACGGAAAGATTTTTGTGTCAAGCGAATCCATTTGCCTTCTATGGAATACATTGCCAGTGAGGAGATTTGTCTGCCATAAAGACACATTATCTGTCTAAAATTTTGTATCCATAACAGAAACAAACCAGCGAGTAAAGTAACTGCCGGTTACCATTTACCCACAAGGAGCAGCAAACCTCATCACAAGAGTTTTACAGCACAGGGCAGTAAACGACTCCACAAATAGTGCTATAAGGTTTGCAAATGGGCTCCCAAAATGGACTTTAAGACGGCTGATGTAATATTGTATTACTGTAGAGATCAAAAAAGGGCCTTTTAGCACTGTCCAAAACTTCCCACCTCTTGTCGTGGTGTGTGCATGTGGCCCAGTGTCCAACCCAAAGCCTGATCCT
Source organism: Brycinus macrolepidotus (assembly GCA_037974445.1). Taxonomy (NCBI): domain Eukaryota; kingdom Metazoa; phylum Chordata; class Actinopteri; order Characiformes; family Alestidae; genus Brycinus; species Brycinus macrolepidotus. The sequence goes on along the minus strand of JBBPCZ010000148.1, from coordinate 10,351,624 downwards.
CTGGGTCTCACTGTGGCTCATTAGGGACTAGGGCCTGAGCCATCTCTCCTGCATTGTCTTGCTGCTGGAGACCCATCCTAAATCTGAACGGACAGCTCTGGAGCAACACAATGGGCTTTATTGTTGGGGCCTGAAAGGCGAGCATGTGCTCTGCTAATGCCGTACCCGCGGCAGCCAACCTCCAGGACAACTTCTTCATTCAAGCTTTGATTAAGGAGGCACATTTAGGCACGGATGACTTCCTCAGAGGTGCCTGGAGGTTGTGGGAAAGGGCCGCAGAGTGAGCATGGCCTTGTCTGGGGCTGCTGCCACCCTGCCTGAAAAGAAATTGGAGTTATTGATACCCAGAGCCAGTTGGTTTTGGCCAATCACAAAAAAGGACTGGGACATGTGACTGCTCTGACTGGGCCAACCAGGCCTGAAGAAGAGATGACTGTTCTTGTGCATGCACAATCATTACGATTATACTTTCCAAGTATTTCTATGATTGTTGATATGAAATTTGTTTTTTGTCCTGAGGTTTAAAGTAAAGTAAAGTGGCCCCTTATAATCATGAGTGAACACACCACAGCACAGCACACAGTGTGAACAGTATGAAATTCTTTCTCTGCATTTAATCTATTCACCAAGTGAAGCAGTGGGCTGCCACCAACAGTGGGCCCCCGGGGAGCAGTGTGTGGAGAGGGTACCTTGCTCAAGGGTTCCTTAGTGGTGCCACTAGCAGTCCTGGGATTTGAGCCCACAACCTTCTGATCGCTGGGACAACTCCCTAACCTCTGTGACACCAGCTTCCCCAAAACCTTGGGCTCCTCCGGGATTTGAACCCAGGACCTCTCGCACCCGAAGCGAGAATCATACCCCTAGTCCAACGAGCCACATTACAACATCAAAATAAATTGGTCTCTTCTAAATATCTTTGTAATGGAACATGCATTTGGTCAGTAGTATGCTAATGATACTAACCCATCTTTAGCAATATGTATGACTGATGCTCTGTTGAGCTCAGGACTAGAGTAGAGCATAACAATATAGGAATCAAAATGTTTCTAGAGCTGTTTTATACTATTTTGAAACATTTTACTGTGGACAACAGGATGTGTGCTCACCACATAATTTGTGATGTTTTTCATATTTTTCCCATGTAATCTGATTTTACAAGGAGTGAAGGCTATAACTAGCAGATTCAAAGTGCAGAGGCTTATCTTTTAAATGTTGAAAAGAAACATTTTAAGAAGCAGTAAACACAGTTGGAAAGACGGGGGGAGATATTCCCACACATAGAGATCTCATGATGTTTTATCACAGTTGAATGATCTCTAGGGATCACACCCTAGTCTAGCAGCTGGCTCATAAAATGGAAAAAAAAAGTATTTTGGAAAAAAAAGGCCTTCGTGTTAAGAGAAATGTTTACTCTGTCACAAACGGCAAGAGTGACGACATCCAAATGAAAACATGGTTAGGGGTCAGATTCGATGGTGCGATCATTTGCTGGACGATAGAGCTCTGTACATTTTCCGTTCACATTCCTTCCACTGGGCCTGTTAAATGCTTGTTAAGAGGCTCCAGGGTAGCCTTCCTCTGGTGCTGGTGTGTAAGCCCTAGCGTGTGAGTACCACTAGTGGCCTAGTGCAGACAGGGCTTTGAGAATTTGGGACAACAAATTTAAGCAATTTTCTTGATTAGTTCCTGACACTGCATGACATATCAAAGTCTATAAAACTGGACAAACATATGACGCATAGCTTCTTTTGTCCATTTTTATAGATTATAGTGTGTCATTCAGTGTCAGAATCCACAAAAGCAAGTCTATTTGTTCAAGTCAAGTGAGTGATATATTAGCTCTCCACCATGCCAGTGTAAAACTAAAGAGTCATGACCATCATATCTTGCTGAATGAGCACATTTGGGGGGAGGGGAAAACTGGGGCACATATCATTTTTCACCAAACTATCCCTCTGCTTTACACTTGATGAGGTGACTCCCTGACAACTGCAGGCTTGCTATCAGTAAACACCACTTGCTGACAGGCCATTCGCCCTTAGCCTTGTATCCTCATAATCCCCACGCTGTCCACTCCTCACCAAGAGTGTCCCTACTGGACGCCACAGTCTGCATTCTGTGTGTTATCTTAGGGTGTTAACCACACTTCTCCTTTAATTCCTTTAATCTCTTCAGTGAAATGGCAAATATGTCTGGACAGAGTACAAAAAAGGCTGACGAGAGGTGATGTCTTTCTGTTGACTATTTATGATTCTCTTCAGTAAGTGAGCAAATAAATGTGCTTTGCAGTGAGTAAAACAGCATGGTACACACATTTGCTGCTAAAAGGAATGAAATAAAGAACATAGGCCCTCCTGAGCTCTAACTAATCACTGACTTAATGACAAAACCCAGAGGAGAGTGTCTTCAAGCAACACCTTTTACAGCTCATCTGAGTCTCTGCGTAACAGTCCCAGATGCTCACAGCACTTTCCTAAATGGCTCCAAATGTGGTGAAAGTTAACCTGCTCTTCTATGAGTCTCCCCGCGGGAAGTCAGCATGCCTGGAACCTGTGGTAATACAGTGGTTCCCACACTCACTGTACTGGCTGACACATAAGCTGACCAGACCCTCACCGGCAATTCCAAAACCTCATTTTGGAGGTGCCAGAGTACATGAGTACTAATTAGGACAAGAACCCCCTCCTGAAAAGTTTGCTCTCGCCTTGCATTCTTCTTGCAGCTGTTAATAAGTAACATAAATTTTGCGCTGCTGAGCAAAGACAACGAACTTGGCCCAGCTCCTCCTAAGACACTTTCCCTGAGGTGAAATGGTGTTAAGTGGACTAGCCTAAACAAGAGGGCTTTTGGTTAACTAAGGGACTGGATCAGGCATCTGTTCTGCTTAAAAGGGCCTTTCAAGGGCCTCACTGAAGGCTGTCAGGTCCCATTGAGCACGATCAATACCCGGGCGGCTGCTGGGCTCCACCCACTCCAGCTCTGCTTGGTAGAGAAGACGAGCTTGCGTATTTACTACTTGAACTGCATGAACCTACTTACCGACATGAGCACCAAACAGAGCAGAAGATTACCCCAGCTGAACAGGAATGGCATGTCAAAAGGAGGAAAAAAGCCTCTGGTAATTTCCATACCTGTCCACTGAGCTGTCAGCTCTGACATTTATACCTGAGCTCAATGATCTCAAAGGATCACAGTATACTTTGGTCTAGTATACTGGGTTGCATTAGTCTGCTTTCCGCTCTGATCAGCATTTTAATGACATATACCTATGATGCATGGGTGATTACAACATGCCTGCACTCATTACAGAATTAATTTTGTTTCCACAGATGTGACTTCCCAATGCAATGAAACAATAGGCTCCATTTGGGAGGTTTTTTAGCCTTGTATGGGGGCCATTTAGCTCCTGCTTGATTTTACTTTGCATTCATTTTGGTTGCCTGTTTAAGAGTCAGTGAACAAAATCAATACTACACATATTTAATAGGGCTGTATTGGCCAGTAAAACTAGGCCGTGTGATCTAAATAAGCAGCAGACCCCAGAACTGGCTGTTACTGTGATGACACTGCATAGTGCCAGGCTTTTGTGAAACACACTTATTTTTGAGCTTGTGAAATTTACATTCACCACAGCCAGAGCAAAAAAAAACTAAACTATGAGAACTGACAGCTATGAATCTCTGTGTATTGTGGAACTATGTGTTTAAGCATTAGCACTGACTCCCATTTCTGGTAGGCTGTTAGCTTGAGGGTATCTTTAAAGCTATCCTTTTTAAGAGTCTGGTATATATGTACTAGCTTAAGGATATGTTGTCCAAATAGACACCAAAGCAGCCTTCTTAAGAGCGTCTGGGAAATTGTGAGTGTAAGCATGAGTGCAAGCATATGCACCCGCGTGTGTGTAAGACGAGGCAAGAGCCAGATAGCTGACAGGCTAAATCCATGTCTAACAGGTGGTCTCTTCCATTTGGTGTTTCATACTTCACCCAAGTGGCTCCCTGCCTCTGCCACTCTCGTGGAAAAGCTGCCTAGAAAATTCTTTATTTCTAAAGTCACTCATTAACGCACTTCCTTTTTGACTCTCACACAGTCCAAGGATAATAAAGCTGGAACGAAGGTATTGTGCTCATAAAACGATCACATAAACAAACAGTCAAAGACAATACTATTGAGATGTGTCTTACACAGAAATGCTACACGTATTGCTGTTTCTCCTTTCTGGCTCCGAGTAGACAATTGTTGGATGTTTGTTGGACATGTTTGACAGCATAACAGACGTAAACTGAACAAAAACCAGACCTGTGGTCGGCATCCAAAATGAGTCATTTTACTTTGAAAGAGCAGCATTGAAAGGGAAGACAACCAAAACTCTCCAAATTTGATTCATTGTCTTTTGTCTCAGTAATGTGAGTTTTTGGATAGAGAGAGTGGATGACATCATTGGCCTCTGTGGTAGGGCATTTGATCATTGGTGATTAACTAGACCAGACCTTCTTTGTGTTTCTGGTTGTTCTGCCTGTGCCTTGTCCCTTGCATATGGCATACATGGCAATGAAGTCACTGAATGACCTTGCCATCACATCTGCTTCACATTGCATATTCCTTTTGCCTCCCATGGAGTCCCTCTCTTTTTCATTCTCCACATATTAGTTCCATTAGACCAGAAGAAGAGTTTTGCAAATACTTGGGTCTGACAAAGCCAGTGTTGTTCAAGGATCATTTTACAGGTCCCAAACCATAAGGTACTCCCTCAGAGACTGCCTCGGCCCTGCCTTTTAGATTGTCTGCAGGTTTTTCTCTGTTCTATTTTGTGAATCAAGCCAATACGAGAAGAACCTCTTGAACGTCAATAAATTAAATATCCACAAAACTGTTCAAGGACCTCTGTAAAGGGAAAGAAACACAAGAATGTGACTTAGACAGGAAAGCAAGAAGGCCAAACTGTGAAATCCATAATGGATTACATGTGATATAAAATTACAGACTGCATGAAGTTTTGACCTAGAATGACTAGTCCATCCGTCACGCTCTCTCTTCCTGCAGTATAGACGAGGTCACAATGCCGGAGCGTGTTGAACTGAGGCCCTCGGCATCGCATGCTTGTTTGGGCTTTGCTTGGTGGGCCACAATAATCAGTCTAGCCTCAAAGGCTGCCGCTTACTGTAGCTGAGATGAAGGGGCCTCTATGGGGTAAGGCTGCCGTGTGCTTCCCAAAAAGCGAACTAAATAGCCTGAACAATCTCAAAATGTACCAGTGGCGTAAGGTTTGTTAGTACAGTGGCAATATACTTAAAGTTTCTGAATTATAATTTGACCTCTTGTCTGATTTTTTCATTTCAAATGTTTCTTTATAGAGGTTTTGTGACCAAATACATGTGATAAAATGATTCTGCCTAGTAGTAATAATGTACTGAATAATAAGCTATAGAGTGTGGAAGTCCATTTTCCACAGTGACCACAGTCTGTTTCTGAAATAGCCCTTAAATACCCTTTGAGCTCTTGTTTCTAAAACATATTTCTAAATTAGCTCAGTTTGGTGTGAAAGCTGCTAACCTGGCAACCCTGCTATAAGTCCACTGGTCTATCCCTCCTGGGCCCTGAGGGAATGGAAGTTCAGGGCTGGTAGGAGCCAGAGTCAGCGGGAGGTGGATCAGGTATCATGCTGGTGCTAGGCCCAGGACGTTTACGATCTCAGAGGGATGGCGGCAGGTCAGGCTGCATTTGCTTGAAAACGAAGGCTGATCTCAGGCCTGCTTACCTGTCAAGAACAGAGCCATTAACACAGAGACTGGGCTTACAGCATGGGAAAAGCCACAGGCTCTGAGAAACAAGGGCTCATCTTTGGCCCCTGGCCTCAGGGTGAACGTTCACAACCTATGATGTATTGAAACCAGCGGTTTTCATTAGTAACACAAACAAAATGTGATCATGAAAGAAGTCCTCCATTCTAAAATGCATATTTCTTCAAAGCAGACTTTACAATAATATTTACAAATACTGAAATGAAAAACTGTCTCATTTTTCTCATTAAGTCGCTGTCATTCCTCCTACTGTGCTAAAATGGACAAACACTTTAGAAAAACAGATTCATATATGCTTTTAGCAGAACATTTATCTGTGTTTTTTTCCAGAAACTGTCATAGAGAATGTGAATGGTCACTTTACTTACTTACTGTTCATGAAAAATAATAGCTCTGCTTTCCATAAATTATACATTTTGCACTTTTCACACATACAGCATACATCAAACGGTCTGATAACAGACTCGATAATAACTTTTCTCAGCATTTTAATGGGTGTATGTAACAATGTACATATAATGAGGGGTTATGGGAGTAGTCTATGTAAATGGACATGGTGGTCTAGCCTGAAGAGATAAAAGGAGAAATGTGGGGAAGTTTCGCTTCGACAGTGTATTCACCAGGCACCCCTATCTGTGTGTGCTATTTTTCCCACGACTCACACCTCTCCCTTAGTGTGTGAACTATGTGATTAGCACTGCACACAATAAACACACACACCGAGACATTCAGCAGTTTTCCCAACACACACACACTCTCTCCAGCCCAGCACTTTGGAATAAATCCCTGTGAGATTCTCATGCACCACCATCCTCTGTCGTACTACGCCGTCATAGACTTTCCGTGTCTCTCTCTCTCTCTCTCACATACACACACACACACACACACACACACTTTTTCTCTCTCTCTTTATTTGCCTACAGTATCAGTTCCCAACACTTTGATACTCTCCCTTGTGTAACACTGGTGACACATACAAAACAAGTATGTAATCAAGTAATTAAGAGAGAGACACTAAAGGGGGGGGGGGGGGCAGAAAGACAGACAGACTGAGAGTGAGGGAGAGGTAGAAAAGAAAGTGAGTGTGAGAGAGAGAGAAAGAGAGAGAGGGAGAACATTACATGACCCCATTCAAAAAGTGTCTTCTGTTGTTGTTAATCCAGTTCCTCTTTTCCTCCCATATTCCAGAATCCCAATTAAGGTACAGTGGACCTTCCTGACACAGGGTTGCAAGAAATGCGCTCATTATCAGGGGCTTCCCACGGAGAAGAGGCCAGGCACAAAGAAGGAGTTATGGGAAAAAGCCAAGGGGAGGGCGTTGGAAGTAGGGCAAAGACAGGGGCTTAGCCCAGTGTCCCAGTACAGTTATGCAAATATGCTGCTCCAGATAGCACTACACTGTATTAATTACTGCAAGTCATTGTAGCCTGTTGAAATAGCCTTGTTCTGTATGAAATGTAGTCATTTGCTGTCCCACGTCCTGTCCCACATCTACTACGAAGCTAAATGAATGTCTTCCCTGTAGGCTTATTATTATAGAGTTATTAACCCTAAGAATAATAATGTAATTATTGCTATAAATGATTAGGTAACTACTATAGGGTGAATTTTAGGTATATTGGGACATCAGGTATCATGGGACAGCAGAATAAAACAACATTGTACTTCCGCCCTGAAAAGTCGAAGCCGTGGTGCTGAGACCTTGCTGTGAAAGCACATGATCAAAGTCACATCACGTAATTACTGAAATCACATGGTGTCCTGTGGTCAGCAAAAAGAGGAACCCCTAAAAGCAATTGATTGACTAATATGTTGTAGATTTAAATGGTACACAAACATGCACTTGGTGCAATTATGTAGTTAGTACATTTCTATAATTTATATTCTGTACCAAAATAGACATACATTGTTTTAAAATTATGTTTACATTTTTAAAATTAGGATATTTTCCCGGTGTCCCAAATGATCAAACATGGTTTGGTAATTCCGGACATCATGTTACAGGTAAACTGGGACAATATTAAAAGGCTACTGAAATGTAGTGTAGCACTATATTCAAATAACCTGATAAAAGAGGGCCTCACAACTATGCCAACACAGAAAACCCAAGATTTAGCCTACAGCCAACTTTTAAGGAGATAGAATGAGACTTCTTAATGATTTATGATTCTTTCGATCAACCAATCAGTGATTGTTTGATGATATTGGTGAATTGCTGTGTTGAATTTATGTACTTTGTGTGATTTAATTTTACAAAGTATTTTAAGTAAATGAAAATATTTGAAACATGTTGAATTCTTCAATAAATTTGACAATCAGTTACATAATATATACATAATCAATTATGTAGCCTATAGGTTGGAAGCGTGCTGACATAATAATTAAAGGTCTAGAAGTATAACTTTGTCATTTCAGTGCAATTATGTAGTTAGTACATTTCTACAATTTATATTCTGTATTAACTGGTTCAAACCTAAGGTTCAGAAAAAAATAAGAATCCTGAGGCAAGCTGGTGAATATTGCATCAGTTTATAATGTATGTATCACTTATTTATGAATTCATCTCTAATCTTTGCATTTTTCAAAAACAACAACAACAACCGTGTTATTAATCAAAGAGCAACAGAAAAACATTAAAATCAAAACATTTTTCATTCCACTAATTTTATTCTTTAACCTTACAGTTATTGTGATTATATGATCATTCTTCTACTTCTTATTATAGATCATAATAGTATTCAAATAAAGCAATAACATTCAGAACTGAACTGATATGCCAAAGGTTATTGCACATTATAAAACAAACTTTGCTGAGCTGCGGAACTCACATGCAAACTCATCTCCAACAGGATGGCTAAAACTGCTGCTAGCAAAAATAAACTTTCTCAGCGGGTTAATGAGTATATATAGTAATGTATATGTAATGGGTGGTTATGGGAGTAGTCTATGAAGAGATAAAAGTGGGGAGCTTGAAGAGATAAAAGGAGAATTTTGGGAAGTGTTTCAGTGTGTTCACTGCATTCACTGCACAGCCCAATCGGTGTGTACTGTCTCCCTCCTATCTCACATCTTTCAGAAATGTAATGCGGGCTAGTGGAAAAACTGTGATGGTTTATTTTTTTCTTTGACAATAACATTTCACTTAACTCAACATAAAAAAATCTCCTCTACTTCTCAGGATCACAAAAGTGATAAGTGATCATTTTAGAATTTGTCCACTTACAAAGATCTGTGAGTGAGTAATAATTCATATTGAATTACACCATGCTTTAGTTATCCTCAGGGATGATTTCTAAGGGTTAAGGGATGAAAGAAAGAAAATGAACTAAAAATAGCTCCTAAAACAAACATTTCGCTGATCCACTGTTTTCCACAGTCACTTCTTCGACATATGGCTTCTATTATTGGCAAAAATAAACATGCAGAGTAAACAGATTAAGAGACTTTTCCCAAGTTTGCTGTAGCTAATTGGTGACTGTGGGTCTTTGAAGTTGGAGGATGGCGGTCAATTAACAGAGCTGAGTCTTTTCACACTCAGTGTAGTGATCTTAACACCTGAGGGTCTGTCTCGCGCTGATCACGTCACCTTTTTGAAATGGTCTTTTATGGCTTTTAATGTCTGTTGTGGCAGACGTCACTTCTGAAGGTCTACACTCATACACTACCACTGGTTTTGCACCATGACACACCACTGAAAAGATGCAATATAAACTTCACCACAGACAGTGAACTCCATCACCTCTGAACTCAGCCAGTCGGCAGGGGCACCATTTAAATATCAATAGTGACTTATCTGTTGAATGATTACAGCTGCAGAATGCAACAAGGTATCAACATAATGAGATCTCCTGCAGTCTCCTTTAAGAACCGTCTCTGCATTCTCAAACGGTCTGGAGAAACAGTCATTAACCTCAGTAATCTCCCCCCTACCCCACTGACCACTAACCCCCCCAGCACACACATCCACTGTTACTTCATTATCCGCAATGCCGTCTTGTTTTCAGTGAAACAAAGAAAACTTATTTGGCTTCAGTTAATTCTTCAATGTCTGTAACCACCATGGGTTTTTCTGATGCCGCTGTTACCATCATGTTGCACTCAAATATTTAAGAGCTGTTTTAGCATCAGAGCAATTATTGGGCACTGTTGTAAATTTAGTTTTTATTGCGGCACCATAATTACGGCCAGGGACAGGGTGTATTCTGGTTGTGGTCAAGCTGTTGACAAAGAATGTGATTAATAAATGTGCATGGCTCCACCAGCATCCGATTACAACATGAAAACAGTACTCAGGGAGAGAACACTTTTTAAGCCACGAAATGGCTCTCGTTTACTGTTGGTATGCAGCGGCTGTTTCGAGTGGCCCATTGAGATGTGCCCGGCCATTTGAATTAGAATGGGGCTCTGATGAGAGAGCGCTACAGTAGTGCTTTGGGCCTTAATGGGCTCCAGGCAGTGCAGGGGCACAGCTAAGTTTCCAATGGCTCCTCCATTGTCCGGCTCAGCAAGGTAGTAGCCGAGCACAAAAGGGGACCGGTACAGGTTGAAGAAAGGATTTTCTGTGAGCTTTCTGGCCAATTCAGCTGCAGACAGCCACATACTTGTCCAGGCTTCTCTGTTCTTTGTCTATAGAGACATGGCCAAGCAGCTACTTTCCCATCGTTAAAACCACCTTCTTTTCTTTCTCAAGCTGAAAATCATCCGCAAATCATTGACTGTCGACACACTGGGTGGATCGAGACTTCTTGTATGAGGCCACACAATCTTACAGTGCTGCTATAGTGACATAGTGAAGTTTACAAACAGTTATAAATCAATTATTATGATACACTGCAGAGTAATACAGTACACCATAAATATCTGCCTCCAGTAATTTGATCTCAATGAAAATTCTCTTGTGCTTGTAATTTCCAACAGTGTTTTGGAACATGGCAGGGTTCTGGCAGCAACAGTGTGCATGCACAGAATTTTTACTCTACTTAGAAATACTTTAGTGAAGGACAGTATTCCATGACACCTACGTAACCCTTGCAACCTATATGAACCTGCAATTACATCAGAATTGACAAAAGTGGCAAAAACAGATTGTTGGAATAAGTCTTCATAAATGTCTGTGTAGTTTATGTCAGGAGTCATGAAAAGCTTATATAGGTGCCTTATGAATACTTCAGTAAAGTGTACCAACTACTCTGAGTTTATACTGTATTCTACATGTCCAGGCAAGTCTGAGTGTAACCTGACCCCCCCACCCCAGCCCACCCCTTACTGCTAGAGACTGGCCATCCAATCCATCGCTAAATTTCCCATAATCCATTAGACATGGTAGAAACAAAGTGCAAAACGCAACAACTGCAGCCGACACCCTTGCACACACACACTGGACTCTGAACATCTGCAATAAATGCCTATCAACTCTTCCACACTTCTCCAAATTACAAAGACACTTGGTATGTGTGTCCCTTCTGTGGAATCCTGCAAGGACCAGAAGGCACAGCAGAACATTAAGAGAGCTCTTACAAATGGCTCATTTGTATGCACTTTTTTCATAAGTAGCTCTTGAGTGGCTTTAAAGTTGCATGCAACACACTGAACAACCCAGTAAAATAATGTTTTTTGCAGTGAATTTATGTTAACACAGTGAATATGCCTAATTATGAGATTTTATTTTTATTTTTACCGCACAATTTAATCATTATTTGCTGAGTTTAACAAATTGGTAAAAATAAACATGCAAATGTGCCATACCATGTTAAAATGTGCAAGCGTGTGTTCTCTGCGAAGGATATGCTCTAATTTCCACTAAGAAGTAAACAAAATGTAATATGACTGGGATCCCCAAACTGTTGCATACGACTGTACCTTGAACGGGTATAGAACCTTTACATAATGAGACGGTTATTCACATTCACACATCTTTTTTCTACCAGTTCTTTTGACCAAAAATGTCTCTTCGCACACATTTAGCACCTTTTTTCCCACCTTTGCTTTTAAGAGTGTAGGGTGCCTAAAATTAAAGAAGAAGACCAGGAGCCATCAGTATGTCCCGCCATCCACTGCTGGTTCCAGTGAAGTCGAACTGCATGAGAGAGGGCCACAGTGAATTCAAAAGGGGCCCTGGCAGAAGCCAATAGCCATGTTTATTCTCCCAGCATGGCCGCGCTAGTGCTGATAGGATTACAGGTCACAGCCTAAGTGAGAGCCAGAGGACCCCCGCGGCCCCTCAGAAGCCGCTTCATGTTCCTCTGCTAGGGATGCCACTTCAGAGGATGTTCTCTGTAGGATTTATAATGGGAGAAAAGCTTGCTGCTCCTAAGACAAATACACAGGGTATGTTTATCTTCATCTGGCTACAGTGTAGCGATACTATTTCGATCAACTGGGATGGATCTTGTCCAGATGGAACGTAAGTAGTCTCTATGTGAGTGGACTATTGTAATTTCATTGGACACCTCGACTGTGGCGAGACACCATTGTTTGGTACTGATGGGTCAAATGAGAAATGCTTTTGTGACCTTCACATCAGAGAGAGAGGCAAAGAGAGATGGATGACTGGATCATTTTTCTGGGGCCTGGCACTCTATTTGACTCCAGTGTTTACTGCTAACATATTTAGAAACAATAGCTCAGCTAAGTCTCAGCGCTGAAAGGTTTAGCAGACTGGGTTTCTGGCATGACTGAGCACTTGCATAATGCCTTTTGAATGCTGCATTGGCTGGAGCCAATTAGAAGTCGAGGCCAGAGTGACATCACAAGAAAAAAGTCCATTCTTCATGAGAACCAACTGTATGACAGTCATTTCATTCAAACCATTCTGTAGTAACTCAACAGACAACATTTTACAAAAACATGCTCTCAGTGCATAAAAGAAAAACAGTTTGGGCAACTGAAGGCAACCACTACCAGATAAATGGATTATATTGAAATATAATGGACTGGAATAACAAACAGTAGATGCGAGACTGATAGGCGAGCATCAGATTCATACCCTCATACCCTCAGTGTGGTTAGACGATGGGAAACCACACAGGCCTCATCTTCCAGAGCCAGCTGGTGTGAGTTTAACTGGCATCTTCAAAAGCACGGGGGACCAGTTGAATGGTTGGAGGCAAGGGAAAACAAAAAGACGAAAATATAAATAAGGAGCAGATGATGGAAGGACTTGCTCGGACACAGGCTGCTTACCTCGGTCCGATCAGTATAATTGCTTCTACTCGGCGTGCTTTGTGTTTAAAAAACATGGAAAACATTTCATCAGGGTCAGCTCCTCTCTGAGCTCCACTCTGTTTCAGAAACTGCTGAAATTAAATGGTCAGATAAGATAAGCTTGTCCCTGTGCACACTGCCTAAAAGAGCACTCTGGCTTTCTTGGGTTTTTGAACCACAAGAAAACATTTAAATCCAAAAACAAACAATATCAGTGCCAAGCCACGGGAACTTGTGCCTTGGCACATGAGAGAAGAAGGGGATAAGCATCGGCCAGCCTTCCAAACACACGGCCTCACAGACTAGGCCAGTTAGTGAAAAAGGGGTGCCCTGAGTGCACACAGGACTTTTATATCACACGCCTGTGCATCTTTATGACAGATTATAACCCTTAAAGGTCTAAAGTTATTATCATCATTGTGCTACACTAATACAATAAGCAATAACACTTCACTGAAGGCCAGCATTTGTGAACCTTTCATGCCAACTGACATAAATCTTCGTAAACATTTATAAAGGCTTATTCCAACGAGCATCAGTTGTCACAGAATATTCTGAGGTGAAATGGCATCAAAATGGACTAAAATAACCTTTATGACCAGTGATGCTTGTTGGAATAAGCCCTTATCAATGTTTATGTTGGTTTATAGCAGTTAGCATGAAAGGTTTAGGTCATGGGTGTCATAATGGGTGCAATTTAAGTTGCTTAGCTCATTTGCGATTTAATATGTGACAAATATAAAGCAAATGACATGATGATGATGATGATGATGATGAAAGCCTTTAATTGTCACATACACTGTTACATGTGGTGAAATTGGACACAAACATCACATTTTGGGGGGGACAGACATCCGTTTATATTCAAGTTATATATCAAAGTAACATATAATTGAATGAAGTCAGTTAATTGCTTATCTAGTTGCACAGAGGGTTGTGAAATAAATCTGATTCACACTCTGTAATTGCAGGTTAGTGGCTTTGAGTTTTCTATCTGTTTCAGTGTAAAACTATGGCAAAACCGACTGATAGTTTAGAATCAACACTTTCAACAAAGAGCTCCATGTGAGAAATAATTACCATCTAATTACAGCATACAGTCTCAACTGCAGTTTCAAAGAGTTAAGGGGGTCTAGTGATTGTGCATCTTTTGATGCCGTCAAAAGATAACTATTACTTCTCAGGATTAAAGAGACTCTATAAATAGTGATGGTGTAATCATCTCCGGCCCAGCATGGGTCCATAGGCTCCTTGAGCTCAGCTCCAGACGCCTGTGCCAGCTCTCTAGACCATTAGTGCGCTCTTCAGGCATTCTTGTGGGCAAGTGGGCTGCGCTCAGCCGAGAGCTTTCGTCCCGATGGAATTCGGTGGTAACGTCTTCACAGAGGAAGGATCCGGGATGTGGTGGTGGTGTGGGGGAGTGGGGTTTCGCTTTGAGGGGATGAAAGAGAGAATTAAAAAAAAAAGATTTTTTTTTTGGTAGTCCAGACAGAGAAGGAGGACGATAGGTTGGGGGAGCCGTTAGAGGGGGGTGGGCTCGCCAACCCGGGGCAAGAGCGGAACTTTTGCATTGTGTAGTTTTAGCCCCACTTTTAACCACATCTATTGTCTATTGAGTCAGAGGGAAGGGCTCCGGCCAAAGTGTCTGTGAGGCAGGGAGAAAAAGAGGCTGATCATCCAAGAGGAACAGAGACCAGGGGGTGACTCCCTCTGCCTGGTTTCTCATACTTGTTTTAATCCCCTTTCTTTGCGGCCTGCTCTTGTGAAATCATTACTATAATTTTATTAAAGCAAAAGTTAGGCATGAAACTTATAATTGGTGTTAGTTGTGTCACTGTATGATGTGCTATAATCTATCATTTTAACATGGTAAAAATTGCTTCACCACTTTGTAATACATAATCTGGGATAATCTTAGTCGTCTAGCAGCTCTAATTTTAAGTCTAGGCTTGCTAGTATGAGGGGCATATTTTCTTGTGGACTACAAAGCTTAGATGTATGTTGCTCTAGACAATAGCGTCTGCCAAATACTGTAAATGTAAACTTAATATATGTGTTCTCAGATCCTGCTCAAATTCACATATCTTATTACATCTGTTCTTTTTATTTCTATTTTAAACTTCCATTTATAACCATGCCTTTCTTTTTTTTATTTCATATGTCATATTTTTTATCCTCTTATATGTAACATACCTGAAAAAATGGTTCTGCATTTAAATGAATACTTTTGAATCCAACAAAACCATGGGGGTGGTGTTTAAATTGTTCAAAAGGATTTTTTAAATATCCTTTTAAATGCATAATCAGTTTTTAAATGCCTAATTCCTCTTGGTTTACCATCTAGCCCAGCATCCCTAAAACCAACACCCGTCGCACTCGATCTGATCTGATTGGCTGAGGACGGGGGTGAGCAGGCGCAGGATCGTCACCAGCAGCTGCCAGGCTGTCTGCAGAGCTCACTGCCGGGGTCACACAGCCTCTCCACTGTGCAAAAGCAGCCATTTCAATAACAAGCGCCCGGGAACGCGCAAGTGTTTAAAGGCCCCATAAGGTCAGCTGTGAAGAATCGATCATGCCAAGTGAGCAAAGGGCCTCCCTTCCCTTACGAACATGTCTGAATGCGAATGGGCGGTCAGTGAGAAGTGGCGGGAGTTTTAACTCAGTGAAACATCTTTAGAAAGCATAGATTACATGTTGTAGCAATGTTGCATGTAAAGGGACCTTGACTCTGTGAAAATAGCATACTTATTTGTTTTAGCAGGTTTAGGCTACAGGTTAGCAAACTACATCAGATAACTATATGCATGAAGGAGGCCTGTCTGGCACACTTCTTGGAAACAAATTATTACCAGAAACACCTGCAGACAGAGGGCCACGCATGCAAAGTGCAATAAAGTGTAATAAATCTTTGAAAGTTAACACCCACCCACTCTCTACAACCAACTGTCAACCGGAAACAGGGGCAAAAGCTAAACTGCCGTGCTGCTCACCTGCAGCATTGTTTCTCCTAGTCATAAACTCCTGCAAAGATTTTTATCACCTACGGCACCTGCCTTACTTCATACACAAGATTTTGATCTACACAACAAACAAGATTTTTTTGTGTGCCAAAATGCTCCTGTTACCCAATGTACTGCATTCCTGGCTGCAGTACATTACAAAAAGCACGCAAAGGCTGTTGGTGACTAATAAAACGAATAGAATGTCCTATGAATGCAGTGTTTTACTCATAGTTTAGACTACAGGATGAAAATCCAACAGCATGAGCTGCAGTCCACTCTCACATTTCCCACCACTGTCTATGGATTGCTCTACTGGGGCAGCTGTTGGTCTAGTGGTACGGGAGTTGTCCCTGCGATCAGAAGGTTATGGGTTTGAATCCCAGAACTGCTAGTGGCACCACTGAGGTAGCCTTGAGCAAGCTACTGTCCCCACACACTGCTCCCCGGGGGCCGAGCTGCTGGCAGCCCACTGCTTCATTAGATGAATGGGTTAAATGCAGAGAAAGAATTTCACATTGTCCATGCGTGACTATATGGGGCCACTTCACTGCTCCTACATAAGACATTCCTGCGGCTACCAAACAACCGAGGACACTCCAATATGTACCTGTATATATATCCACAGTGTTCTTCCATATATATATATATATATATATATATGTATATATATATGTATATATATATATGTATATATATATATGGAAGAACACTGTGGATATATATATATATATATATCCACTCTGTACATATATACACACATATACTCAATGTGTACATACATATTAAGTATATGTATGTACACATTGAGTATATGTGTGTTTATATGTGTTTACATATACATATATATCTATATATTTTTCACTACACGCACATGTCCATATTTATATTTTTAGATTTGTAGTGTACTTTTTATACTGTACTGTTGTGTGGTATAGTTTTTATTCTGTTGTTTTTGCTGCTTTTACCTTTGTACTGTCCACTTTCTGCCGTAGCAATGCAAATTTCCCACTTGTGGGACTAATAAAGGTTTATCTTATCTTATCTTATTTTAGAACTCTCCTCTGGTTCTCACACTTTCCTGAAACTTGAATGTTTCCTCATATTGTAAGTCGCTTTGCATAAAAGCGTCTACCAAATGACTATAATGTCATGTAATGCTCCTCCCAATTACTGGTATAACGCCACCAGCGTTATTTTATTTCCCACCTTTTTTCTGACAAGCCACGCCCCCTGTGCCAGGATTGGCTGTAGGTTTACACTCACTAAAAGAATCCCTCTCGAGGCTTGAGCATACACGCTTGTGTGAATGAATCGCCAGCCAATCCCTTCACAGTTCGAGGTTTTAGGAAAAGAGATGGAGGGAAAAAAACAACTCGTCCCCCTAGCACACTGTCCACGCTGGGACCACCCACGGGGCGGGGCTTTCGAGGCAGACAGTTTTTAAAAGGCCCACTCAACTGCGAGGGGGAGTTTTTCATTCCCAGCACTAAAACGGGACAGTACGAGTGAGAAAGCGACACATGAGAGTGTCGGCTAGGAGGCACGTCCAGATTGATGCAGTGCCGTCGACATGTTGAAGAGTCACAACAGAAAGACCCAGCTCTCTGTGGCGGGCGCGACCGTCACCTGCATCGCGCTGCTCCTGGTGGTCGCGCAGCGCCAAAGGAGCGCGACTGGGGGCGCGCAGAAGGAGAGAGAGGTCGGCCTGCGCTCGCTCCAGAGTCTGGGCGAAGCAGGGGCCGAGGACGCGGGACAGAGTGAGCAGACCGGAGGGAAGAGTGGGTTTTCAGCCTACTTCTCCAAGCTGACACGGAGCCGGAGGGAGGCGGAGAGACCCGCGGCCGGAGCGTCAGCAAGCCCCCCACCCGCCGAGCACATCGGAGCGGACGACATCTTCATCGCCGTGAAAACCACCAAGAAGTTCCATCAGTCCAGACTGGAGCTGCTGCTCGACACCTGGATTTCGAGGAACCTCCAGCAGGTGAGCGCGGCATCACAAGCCTTTGATCTTTTTTTTTTTTTTTAATGTGTGGTTGTCATGGTGACCATCCTCAGACGTTTACTTTTCTCGCTACTTAAGTCTCGC
The DNA here is from genome assembly GCA_037974445.1 of Brycinus macrolepidotus. Classification (NCBI taxonomy): domain Eukaryota; kingdom Metazoa; phylum Chordata; class Actinopteri; order Characiformes; family Alestidae; genus Brycinus; species Brycinus macrolepidotus. The sequence continues at coordinate 10,333,532 of JBBPCZ010000148.1, read as the reverse complement.
ACTCAGCTGAGTTCAAACGCGTGTTTCTAGGAAGAGTTTGATGGCAGACTATGCTTTATTTCAGCACAGACATCATCTTTGCATCTTTTAAATTCAGCTTTGTCAACAATTTAAGACGTGAATTTTAAATTTATTGTGTATATTTATTGCATCTCAGTGCGAAAGTGAACACACTGTGAAACTCTTTCACGACACTAAGAAATGTACTCCGATTTAGTCTTTTTTTATTCCTGTCCGGAGCAGGACTCCTGAAATACAGAGAGGGAACAGCTTGGGAGTCCCCCCCCCCCCCTCCTTTTTCTATCCCACCCCCACCCCCAGTCATCCCCATTGTTTGGGGTTGTCCCTGTGAATACACCGGGCCAGGGGATGCAGCTCGGCTGCGGCCTCAGGGCTGTCCCTTTTCCAGGCCGAACAAAGCGTCTTTCTGAAGGGGGAAGAAAAGCTTTATCCCGGCCCTTTGCCTCCCTCTCTCCATGGGAACCTGGGAGCTGTGGCAGCGGCTGAGTCAGGCGACCCAAACGGTGGGAAAAATACGGGCTTGGTTGAAGCGATGCTGCAGGGGGGAGAGGGGGGGCTGATGGACACAAAGGCACAGCATCTGTAGGCAAGTTTCAGAGCTCGTAGTGGCATGCTGAGTGGCACCCACACACACACACTGTGAAAATGAGGCCCTGAGAAACAGGCCTCTTTTACTGTGAGCAACAAAAGCAGCACTTCGACAGGAGCAAGCGCAGGGCAGTCAAAGTGATTTTATCCACCAGTACTTGAGTGGTCACGCATGGCTCAGCAAAAGTCACTTTAATTCGCCTTGGGCACTGTCAATTTCTTATTTCAAACTGTGCTCCTTTCAGGCCGTTCCTTACCCAGCTTAAACACTGCTGCTTTCCTTACTGTCATGTGAAATGTTGCTGACAGGAAAGCAGCAACACTTCTCTCGCTTTCTCCCTCACCCTCTGTCTTTTTTTCCCTCTCCCTGTCTCTCTTACTGAGCACAAAGGACATGATCTCTAGGTTGCCAGGAGCATCCGAGAGTAGACGGATAAAACTCCTAGGTCTAAGCAAGTTCTCTTTGGTGTGGGAGTGACTGACTGGAATTTTTTTTTTATTAAGTTCGGTTTGTCCCTCTTCCATGAAGTCATATCCCACCATCTCTCGCTGCTTGTTCAGCAAAAGTTCCCAGGCTCATCAGGTCAGAGTATCCAAAGCAAGCCTGTGTTCCCAGAGCTCCTTCCGTACAGTGCGTGATGTAAGTTAAGTCGGCAGCAGGGAGAGTTAACAGCAGGACTTTAATTGGGGCAGCTGCTTGAGAGCACTGCGGTCATAAAAGACTAGCAAAAAACCCTACATACAAGTGGGAGTTCCTGGAGGATGGGTGCCAGGTGGCTGGGCCTCAGAGAACAATAGGTCCAGCCACATGAATCCTCACATTCCCAGTGTGTACATATGGGCGTCCGGACCTAGATTATTTCAATATTCAGCTCAGAAACACCTGAGCATGCTAAATCCCAGTAATTGTCACCCGAACCGCTTGAGGATTAGCCCAAGGTCTCCACTGCACCAGTTGGCCTCCAGCCACAATGGCTGGAACCAAATAAGTTTTTGAAGGGGGGCAAACATTGTTTGAGGTGCAGCATGGGAACTGCGTGGCATATGTCAGGGGAGGCTACAAGCTTGACTAACATGATAAACAGGGTCATGTGGCCTGTGATTATTTTCTGGGCCGTATCTGGCTTTAGTCTGGCTCACACTGCATGCAGTTCTCTACGGATGAGGAACAGCTCATTGCTAGACACTGTTTACATGTAAATAGTGCAGGTAGATTCAGTCAGGGCTCACTGTTGATACTGTGCCTGCTGGTGACCTGGCCTGGCTGGGAACCAACTTCGTTCCCCATGAACAGGCTGAGTCAAGGTCAGCCGATCCTCAGCTAATATAGACAATAGACTTTAGGAATCAGGTTGTTTTCTTTTAAAAAGACTTAAATAGAAACTGCAACCTCTAAAAGCTATTGTCCTCTAGGACAAGGTTCTTTTTTTTTAATTACAATGGAACTGATAAACTCCATGTACATGTTTTTTGATGAGTCAGTTTCTTTGAACAGATTATAATCTTTTTGGTTTGATCCACTGCTGTTAGTATTGTTTCATGCCGCTGCTCTTGGCTTCCGGTGTTTCTCTGAGTTTCCCCCCCTGGAACAATGCAGCTTCCCCAGTGAGTGAGCTCCACAACAATACTTGAAGAGAACTGCCTTTGCCGTGCTATCCGGTGTCCAGTTACACAGACAGGTCCAGAGTGACATAAAGCTCAACTGCCTCATTATTTAACACACATTGTTACCTGGACTACACCTAACTCTAACTAAGGTGTGGGTGTAATCTCCTAGGGAGTGATTACTGTTTTAGTCTTTTCAGTTATATTAAATAAAGAGAGAGGGGGTGAGGCTAGTGGGAGTCTGTGGTTTGCCCTGGCACAGACAGGAAAGCGGCCTGTGCGGCTGGCTAATGGAGGGAGGAGTGCCTATTTGTTTCCTTCCCGGGGAGTTGGAGACAGCCAGCCAGGCTCCATGCTCTCTCTTTCTTTACCCCCATGCCAGCTCCTGCAGTGGGGAGGGCCTCTCCAGCGTCCCCTGCACAAAACCTCCAAGACTTTCTTGCCTATGCGAAAACAGATTTCAAATGCAAGGGCAGATATGTGTGGCAGAGGAGGAGATGAATCAGTGTTTGATGTCTGGCACGTGATTTCTTTTGATAATTGGATGGTCCAGTTAAAGGGAGAGACGAAGAACAAAGAGCTGGCTGTGTGAAACCACTCTTTAGTTAACCACCGCAGCTGTATGCAAATGCAGGCAAACATATTTCCAATTTCCCCCAGCAAGGGCTTTACCCAGCTTGAAAACACTCCACATTGTTCAGTGAAAGCTGGAGAAGGCTGGAGAATGTTGGGAAAGAGGAGGGGGGTGATGGGGTGTTGATGGAAGTGAATTGGTGGTGAATGGCCACACACACACACACACCCAAACACACACACACACACTCATAGGGGCTCTAATATACTAATCAGCTCTGAAATTTCTTCCCTGCTCTCTGGTTTGTCTATGGGTTGCGATTGCTGGCAGCTGCTTGTGTGATTAGGCCAGCCTTTCAAGGGAACTGGGTCCAAACAGCGTACAGGCCTATGATCCTTCAGCGGCTTTAACCGCCAGCCCTCTGAACAAACAGAGGCAGCGGGCAGTGGCCTTCTGCCGCCTGCGCTGAACATCTGCTCAAAGTTTGCTCTGCAAACCAATCAAACACACTTTGACAGCCATGAAGATTAAAAGGGGAAAAAGGCTGCCGCTTAAAGTTAAATGAGTTTGTGTGTTTTTGTGTATGTGCAATAGAGGATGCTTAACAAAAGCTACTTTTGGCAAGAGTTCAAGCTGCTTTTCACATATTGAGTGTGAAAAGAGGAGTCAATTAGACCTGTGTGTGTGTGTGTGTGTGTGTGTGTGTGTGTGTGTGTGTGTGTGTGTGTGTGTGTGTGTGTGTGTGTGT
>JBBPCZ010000148.1:10313482-10329896 GCA_037974445.1 Brycinus macrolepidotus | reverse complement strand
TGTGTGTGTGTTTGTGTGTGTGTGTGTGTGTGTGTGTGTGTGTGTGTGTGTGTGTGTGTGTGTGTGTGTGTGTTTGTTTTAAGAGGCCATGGCCACACAGGCCTGTTCTGACACGTGGCTGAGATAAAGCTTTGGGCGGCAGGTGCCGTCTCACCTGAGCTGCAGTGTAAACAGGTTAACGGCAGTGTGCGAGGCTGCAGCCACGCCACTCTCTTTCATCAGTGTGTGTGTGAGGAGTGTGTCAGTGAGGCCCCTTTTTTTGAGCCAGGCCTGCTGCCGCCTTGCACCTGCTCTGTCTTATCCTCACAAAAGAGCACCCAATCCAGCCCCCTTATCCTCCCACTATTCTCCCTTTAACAAAACAGAGGAGGCTCACTCGTTACTCTGACTGCTACACTGGGTTCCATGCACAATGCCATAATGGTTTTTGTTGAGCCGTGCATACTTTGGACTGGTTAGAAGATAATAAAACCTGAAGGAGTGCTTTTTGACTTCTAGATTAATTTCATGTGTGCATTTACATGTGTGAAGTGGATTTGGGAGGAGGGATTTTAGGGGTAGTGTCTGAAATGAGGAAGAATAGAATGGAGGCTGTGGCGAGTGAATGTGTGTGGGTGGGTGTGTGTGTAATCAGGAGTTGTGGCTGGGGGGGGGGGTAGTCGGGTAGTCTGCTCCTCTTTTTGTTTAGTGTCTGGGATGCTTTGGGGTTCTAGAGCAGTTGCCATGGGGAGTTTGGAAAAGCAGCAACAAGGCCTCTTTTATTCAGGGGGGTCGAGTTTGGCTTGTTTAACTGAATGAGTTTTCCATGGCGTAAAATGGCAGACAATGGCCCCAATCAGCCCTGCATGAGATAAATGGTATGCAAAGACACATTTAGACCAAGCCTGGACTGTCCTAGTTCCTATCGTGTCCTTTGCTTTGTTGCTTTACTGGACTCTTGATTCACTGTTACTGATGTGAGTGGGTGGCAAAAAAATTTCTGACCAGTCTTGCCCTTTTGTTTCTATAGACATACATCTTCACAGATGGCGAGGATGAAGAGCTGAAGAAGAAAATTGGTGAGTGCACAGCCTTGATACTAACATCACAGGCCAAATGAGAGGCTGACATTCTCGCTTTGAAATGTGCATAGTTTGAGTGAAACCAAGCATCTAATAGTTTTCTTCCAATAAGCTCCACCGCTGTTAGAGGCAGATGGTGCAAAAAGTTGTGTGGAGGAACCTGACTAATCTCTGTCCCAAGTAAGCTTGGGATATGACAAAATATAACATGGAATGTGGAGACATTTAGCAATACACTATGCATCAAAACGCCTAGTAATTCTCAGGTTTATAGGAAAGTTTGAAAAAAGCACAAGCAAAACAGTAGTGTCACATTTAAAAACTGATCTTTTTAGTTCAGCATTTGCAAGAATGAATTGGATTGGGAGGGAAATCAAAAGGGACAATTGCTTAAATAAATAAATATGTAAAATAAAGGTAAAGCGGAATGGGTTAGCATCCAGTTGGCTTCTTACTGTGCATACTCTGCAGTTACCATACACTGGTTGTTTGCTGGATGGCTATGTCTGATCTCAGTTTCTTTTTATGATGCATGGAGTTATTCAGTATTCTAAAATAATTCATACTCATGCTGTATTTAGAAAAATGTAGCACTTTTAACAGTTTGTCACAAGTGATATGCGGTAGTTTAGCACTAGGAGTTAGTGAAGTGATTGTTGTGGGGTGCCGTGTGTATACTGACCAAGATCTTCTCTTTTCTGCAGGAAGTCACGCGATTAACACCAACTGCTCTGCTGCCCACAGCCGCCAGGCTCTGTCCTGCAAGATGGCTGTGGAGTATGACAAGTTTATTGAGTCAGGCAAAAAGTAAGTGTCCTGAACGTCTCAATACAAACACTCTGATTGGACAAGCATTTGGTCTTGGTCTGCATCCCTTTATCTGCACATATTTTAACAAGACCACTGTTTTTTTTTTAGGTGGTTTTGTCATGTGGATGACGACAACTATGTGAATGTGAGGACCCTTGTCCAGTTGCTCTCTCAGTATCCTCACACTCAGGACATGTACATCGGCAAACCCAGCCTGGACCGGCCCATCGAGGCCACTGAGAGACTTGGGGACAACAAGATGGTAAGTGGCTTAAATCAATGCCAGTAGTTTTCTTTAACTTAAAAAAACCCACAAATGTACACACACCCCACATGTAGCTGATTAGCTAAGACAATATGGGCAAAAATACATCTCGTAGTCGTAGCAGCCTGAATTGTCTGTACTTTTATTCATTTATATAGATATGTTGCGCAGTGTCAGAAACCAAATAAGCAGAACCCATTATTTAGAGGCAAGTGTTTGAAGATGTAGGCATGCAGTTTGCAGAATACTGGATGAGTGTAAGAGTCCACTTTGTGTTAGCTATATAGCGTCATAACTCAAAATTTGAATTAAAACTATTAATTTAAGACAAATTAATTTAGGTGTAATGACATGGTAAGATGACACACAACACTCAGAGTGCCTTTCTTGTTTTCAGCGGCCTGTAAATTTCTGGTTCGCCACTGGAGGAGCAGGCTTCTGTGTGAGCCGTGGTCTAGCTCTGAAGATGAGCCCCTGGGCAAGGTATGAATATATCACATCTCTTTGTTTGGCAGTCCTGTACAAACACTAAAGGTCTTTTTGTTGTAAATGAACATCCATGAATTAACTTATATCTTATCTCTTTTCTAGTGGTGGTCATTTCATGAACACTGCGGAGAAGATACGTCTCCCTGATGACTGTACCATTGGCTACATCATCGAGTCGGTTCTGGGTGTTCCACTGACCCGCAGCAACCTGTTCCACTCGCATCTGGAGAACCTTCAACAGGTGTCCAGATCAGAAGTACACAAACAGGTGATACAGTTGCTCTGATCAACAGTTAATATACAGGAAGGTGACCTGTTGGCTTGTCTGGAAGCAGTTGTAATGTGAACTCCTGTTTTCTTCTGTTGCAGATTACATTGAGTTATGGAATGTTTGAAAACAAGAGGAATATCATCAACATGAAAGGGGCTTTCTCAGTTGAGGAGGACCCATCCAGGTAAGAGGCCTCAAGTGATATTTACTACAGTTTTGAGGAAACTAAGCAGGGTGATATCTTAATACCTTAAACCAGTGGTCACCAACCTTCCTGCTTTCCAGCAGAGTGTAGTTCTAACCTGCATCTAATATGCTGCCCCCCTTACCTGATAATAATGCACCTAATCCAACCAAACTGAGGACCTATAGAAGTGAATTAGCTGAAGCAGGTGTGGCAGATAGCGGTTGGAACTAGACTCTCTCTGGAACCAGGGTTGGTGTTCACTACCTTAAATCCTATGCCTTTTTAATTTAAATAAAATTCACTCTTACTCAATAATTAGTCTTCATAATTGCATCAATTACAGAATATTTCATAGTAGTTACTGAAAAATAGGTCTTAAGATTATAACTGAATAATAAGCCTTGCATTTAAAGGGTTCAATTAACATCTGTCTTTTGTTGCGCTCTTTCTCTTGCAGGTTTAAGTCTGTGCACTGTCTGCTCTATCCGGACACTCCGTGGTGTCCTCAGGTTGCCTATTAAGGTGACCAGCTCCCCTCTTGTATCCTCGTCTCAGCTGTGCCTCGGTATCTGAAAGGCGCCTGAGACCAGTGTGGTATTGGCCCGTGTGGCTACTGTGTTTTTTGCTGTAGTAGAACGCGGCCTTGTATGTTTTCTTTACTGGGCTGTTGTGCGGCCCGCCTCTGGATGCTTCCTTCCTGCCTGGTGCATGAGTTTCCTGCCTGAGCCCCAGACGTTGGGGCCCAAGTCTCTTCAGGAAAAAAAAAAACTCTCAGCACCAGGCTTTGCAGGCAATCAGCTGTGCTTTACATCCCTTATATTGCTTGTATACAATTTGCAATTCTCATAGAATGTGTGTTTATGACTTGTCCAAGCCGTTTTGCCAGCTTTACATGCTTAGTTCGTATCATTCGTTTTTTTTTCTTCCCCCTTTGGCAGATGCAATTCAGGTTCCTCCCTCAGGTGTGATTTGCTGAAAGAGGGATTTATTTATATATGGGTGCTTTTGTCGATTCTTTTTAGCTTCAAAGACTCCGGACAAAAACTAACAAGATGAAGTTTAATTCCGTTGTTAATTTCATTTGCAGTCCCAGTGTTATAGAATTATTTTTACTTTTATGGAATATGATAATGGTATGGTAATTTAAGATAATTTGTGCTGGCAGTAGGCAATTTTCCTAATGTGCCATCAGCTTCTTTGAATCTGTGGCGTTTTGGGATAGAGCACTTTTCTCCCTTATTGTTCTGAAAGTGATTATGATGACGGGATTCAAAGCTGTGTAATGTAACACGAGCGCCCCAAGCCTTTAGATTTTATTATATTTAATGCCATTTCTTGCATTCAAACAATCTTGGCATATAGTTTTATGAGATTTTGATGTGATATCTCTACTTGTTAGCTTTGTGCTGAGATATATTTAATGGAAAGTTGCACAGCTTGATTTGAATGAACTGCTTGTTGCTCTTGTGAAGTGTTTCTCTTGCAAAGGTTTACACATCATTGAATAGGACTAGGAGCACTGCCTTAGCCAACCACTGCTCAATAGACTGTAAAATGCTTCTTACTCATGATTGATGTTTGGCTGCTGTGATCTAAAGAATAGCCTTTGTTGCATTTCCTTTATCTTCCTGATAGTCTGAGATTCAGTCTTAAAGCTTGCAGGTGTTCTCACTTCACATGAGCATCAACAGTGTCTCTTAAACAGAGGATTTCTCTCTGTGGAAATGACCCATATTGGGTATACTGTATCTTATTTTAGAGCAGTAATTATTTACTGTGCCATGTTAAAATGATTGTATTTGTACATTATTGTTTAGATGGTATATGCTTTTTGTCATCTGTGGATCAGACATGGTTCTGGTGACTTGTCAATTTTTTTGTATTGCTTTGAATTGTGCTAATGGCTGTAATTTATACTCCAGTATCTGGATTCTCCAATTGATCAAATGCCTGTCTCAGGGATCAGTGTCCTGACAAAGTTGCCACAGGTGCCACTGTGGTAACTGTGCATTTAGCTTTTGAATAAAACAGCATACTCGCTGAGAAACTTTACATCTGCCTCCATTGTTTTGCCTTGGCTGCCCTCACACCTCTCCACATTCAGTTCACATTCACACGGTTCCAAATGCAGGACTGACTTAAAAAAAAAAAAAACACCCTAAAAATGCAAAAGCCTATGAGCCAGCTTGGTCAAAACTGTTCATGTTGAAGTATAAAAGAAAGAAAAACAGCCCAAGGTGGTTCCAAATGCTGGAAGTGACCCAGAGCATGCAGACTGCGCTAATGGAGTGCACTTACAAGTGCACATTTCCTTACACACTGTTTATTATTCTACGCCAGATTCTGAAAGGCCTTTCTGCTCGAAGAATGTTTCAGAATATGGCAAGACAAATCTGTAAAGACATAAAGAATGAAAAATTACAATTTGTGTATGAAGAGCTATAATATTCACATGGATCTCGTTCTGTCTGGTCTCATTTATTGCCGGCTGGAAAAAAAGTGTGAACAACAATACAAAATCATTTCCAGGCCCATAGCACAGATAGTAAAGTCATCAAACAAAAACTGAGCCAAAGACTCTTTCGCCATGTATCGGAGATTAACAATCTTGTGAGAGCTTTATTTTGACAAGAAGTGCCTCAGTCCTTCTTGACCAGTGCCTCAGATGCCATTGTTGGGGTCATATTTTGATATGGCTGCAGTGATAGCATCTTTAATTCCACAGTAACTCCAGTATTTGTTATGCTTGTGAATGCAATTGTTTTCAAGCCACCCCAGATGAAAGAGATTTGGTTTCTGACATAACTGCATTTTTATAAGGACATATCCATGCCTGCTTTAAAGCTGTAATGGAGTTTGTGTTCTTAAGTGACTCTCAGCTTTCCCATGAGCGGCCTAGCAGTGTGGGAGATTTCTGCATTCTTGCGCATTAGTCTGAGACGAGTGCAGACAGAGACTTGCCTAAAAGCAGCCGCATTAGCAGAATATATCCTTCCAGCCGAAATTGTTTTTCACACGGCCTGTGTACAAAGATCGCAGAGCGTCAGCGTTTCAAGTGTGGCTGCGAATGCGGAAGGCAGATGCTAGCAGCAATGTCTGCTGGTGGAAGAACATCAGACACGCTGGTGGTTAGTCTCCTCACCCACAACATGGAGACAGACAAGAGTAGAAATGATGGCCTCTGGTTTAAAATGTCCCTCTTTGGTGGTTCGTTTTGCATGGTGATGGCTTCAGAAGTTGTGACTTGAGGCAGTTCTGAGATGATTAGCACCTCATAACTAGTGCTTGGTGAGTACAAAGCTTGGATACAACACACACAAACACACACACACACTTTTTATTAAGCTAGGATGTGCTGTCATGCCCCGTTTGTAAGACTAACCCTTACTCTAACGGGAAAGCTGTATTCATTAGAACATTTTGGTGAAGAACAAACACAAACAAATTATATGTGTTTTTTTCAGGACAGATTTCACTAGAGAAAGTTTATGAGGAGCCATGCCACTTCGTATTCTTCCCAGTATACCCCAAAATGGCTGAAAATTGCTAGAGGGTGCCTGCTAGCAAGTCGTTATTGACTGGGGACAAACGGGGCGAACACAGCCAGTGCAGCAGTGCTATTGGTTGAACATGCTATTTCTCCAAAGATTCACCAGAGCCAGTGTATGAGGATCCTGATCACTTCCTATTTTCCCATTTTGTCAAAGAATGACTGAGAAAGGGCCTGCTTGCCAGCATTTCCCATTTTTCTACAGTAGACAGGTTTTGAGCAGTAGGATGCAAGCATTCTGGCTGCGGAGTGCTGATTGGTTGGAGAACTGAGCAGCTCATTGGCTGTTTGTGCTCACTAATGTCATAAACATACACAAGTCACTGCTAGAAAGACCTGTATCTAGAGATGAACATTTTTGAACAAATGCCTCTTTTTATACGAAAATGATTAATCGTTTACAATTTGCAGTTTGGACTTGCAGTTTGGGCTTTCTACCATCTGATCAGACCTGAAGATATTTCAAAGTAGAAATTCTCCTCACTAAGTTCTCTTGTAGAACTCCAGCACTCTGGCTACTGAGAACTGACTGGCTGGAGACCTGAGCAAGTGTGTCTGTTCCTGATGTCTTGAACATACACACCTCTGTTAGAAAGTTAAACGCAGGTGAACCGTGTTTTTAATATCACAGCAGTGCTGAAATATTTCATGCTGTTCTGCCTTGAGGAAAAAAAATGCATTCCTCTCTATAAAAAAGATCAATCATTTACAAATTACAATTTTACCCAAAAGCTCCCCACACTCTGCAATCAGACTGGAGGACGTTATCAAGTGGTAATGCCTCTCACTACAAATTATTGGGTGTCACAGGAAACTGATGGTGATTTTCACTTACAAAAAAGTGTGACTTTACCAAAACATCCCACCTGTGATAGTTCTTTGTTCTTTGTGTCCAAGACTGTGTCCACTGCAGTACAACAAACAATCCATGTATATTACTTCTTTTCTTTTGTAATGTTTCTGCTTTTCTAATGAGAAACAAAGTAGAATCATGCAGATTTTGTAAACAACTGAACAAAATCAGGACAGTTTTGTTGGTCCTGATGAAGTTGGTTTGCTCTGTTTTACTATCGTTTTCAGTGAGAATAACTTGTCCTCAAAATGTAAGAAAAAAACATACACACATATACACTATGTTTTGGCACAGAATGTACTAGGATGGCACAAACGTATGGCATTACTGGTAATAAGGCCACTTTGTCTGTCACTGCGGGAGGTGGCTGGCCTCATCATATTTGCGGGCCGACGTTATGGATACACCCATGCCAGTGTTGTTCTCCTGGGGCCTGCAGTTTGGCTGTGCCACCCACTTGCAAGAACTGCATGGTGGGACAGGCAGTGCTGAGAATGGCTTTTAGGGAACACAGTTTGTTTCCGTTCTCATCCACGCTTTCAATTCTTGTCTGTAATTAGGGCCTCAAGGTCTGTTATGACTGCTTCTGCATTGATGCGTGAAACGAGCAGACCACACAATGCCTCAGCTCTGGGACAGGGTCAGGGACGGACCCGCTGTCCGGTCCTTTATTTCATCTCACAAACGTCTCTCACTCACACACTAATACTCCAGTAATACAGGGAAAATTTAAAGTTTGCTTTAAAACATGGGAAGATAAATGGACAGGGCTTGCCTGCTTCATTGCTTAAACGTATTGTTCATTTATTAATCTTATGACTACTCATTCAGTAACTACTCATATGTAAGTTACAAAGTTATGAGGAACTGCAATATTTGAAAAGCTGAATGGGTTACACAACACTTGGACTGTGTAAGCAATGGCAAACGATCAAGCTAAGAGCAACATTTTGATTCAGAAGGAAGTTTAAAAATAATTGGTTTCATATGTTTAGAAACTGTGCATTTTCTTGGAAAAAGAATGTCTGTTTTCATTCTGACTCAGAAGGCCCTGGGCACCTAACACCTTTTCAGTCTGGAAACTTACGAATTCTCACTATACCTCATCATGACGGATGCACTATTTCTAGTAGTAAGGAGAACAAACAATCTTTTAAATATGTGTTGCTGGTAAATTATTGTCCTGCAGGACTCTAATAAAAGCAGCATAATAGTAAATTAGAAACAGAACGGGTGTGTTTTTGTGCTGTCAAATGTGGTGGAATGATGTCAAATGACCTGAAAATTAGTCAGCGGTAAGCATTTTAGGCGCATGATAACAATCAACAGCTCAGGATGAGATCAACTTCCTGCCCATGAACCTGAGCACCTCTTATTTCTGGAACTGTTGCTGCTATCATCTCCATCTTCCAGTCTTCCCCTGCACAGATCTGTTTATCCATCTATCCATCCATCCATCCATCCATCCTTCCATTATCTGAGCTACTTATTCTTAACCAGGATCATATTGGAGAAGCACCCTGGACAGGTTGCCAGTCCATCATGGTGCAAGACGATTCACATATCAAATTTCGCAGTTCTTGTCCTACATATAGCTCTAAATGCTTGGTGGCTAGCTGGAAGACTCTGAAGCTGAGGGAAACCAGCAGGGGGGTTATCCATGGAAGGTGATCTCAGGCTGATGACAACTACCTCATACTACCAAAAATCATGCCATACAGCATGTAAATACTTCAAACAGCAATTAACTAACAGTAACACTAACGCTAGTAAATAGTAACATTACACTGACAGTTCCAGGGGGATGTGGGGGCTCACCAAAGGATGCAAATGACTTTTTCAGGATAAATCTATGAAAAATAAAGTAAAGTGGCCCCTTATAGTCACGTGTGCACACACCACAGCACAGCACACAGTATGAACAATGTGAAATTCTTTCTCTGTATGTAACCCATTCACCAAGTGAAGCAGTGGGCTGCATCCGGGGAGCAGTCTGTGGAGGACATTGCTTAAGGGTACCTCAGTGATGACACTAGCAGTCCTAGGATTCGATCCCACGGGCAAATCCCTAACCACTAGGCCATCCAGCTGCCCCAAAAAGAATCAGGGGAGAGCGTGAGCGCAGTCCCCCACTACCAAAAATTATGCAGTCGAGATTCCCACATTTGGCGGATTTGCAGGGGTCAGCACAACCTGATTGCAATGGCTGAGGCTGACCCTGGGAGAACCATCTTCCTGATCACGGTATCTCCCCTGCCAGGTAAGTATCGACTCCTGATGGAATTATGGATAATTCGTCTTCTTATTATTATCATATTATTATTATTATTATTATTATTATTATTTTGTTTAACTTTGTTTAACTCTTATTTGCAGTGTTGCAGTCTAAGATGTCTTGTTCAGTAACTAAATGGAAAAGAATACAAAATGATCGAGTTTTTATGAACTTATAAGAGTAAGGAATAGGCAGTCGCCAGCGGGTCTATCAGTAATAAGGGGTTAAATCTACCAAAAACTGGGGATTAGAGAGAAGCAAGTGACAAGCACCCTGTCTTCAGTTCCCTACAGGATCGAAGTGCTCAGGTAATGGCCAGCGTGGCCCCTGTGGCTCCCAGTGTTAGAGCGCCACTCCAGGCCTCACAGCCCCAGACCCGGGCTGTAATCCCCTTGACATGTGCTCCAAGGCACTGAATGAGCTCTTCCTAATCCAGCTATCCGATAACCCCCTTCCTGAGTGCCTTTCCTGCCCAAGCCAAACGCCTCTGTCTCTGAGGACTGCCGCAGCACGGTGTTATCGTCCTGCTACAACTACCTGCTGAGAGATGTCTCCTGAGTGTCCTGAGAATCAAGCACTCATATTCAGCAGATCATACGTTAAGAACTAAAGCTCATTCCTCTTTGTCAGCACACACAGCCTCTGCTAATACTGACTTTATACTGTGTCTGAGCCATGATCAGAGGTTTTGTAAAGCTCTTGTTGTTTTCAGCAAAGAGACCATTTGCACTTAATGCAAAAGACGTCTATTATACCCCACTAGTTTCTGTTACCTTGCTTACAAACAGTTGAAAAGGCTTTTTAAAGATTTCAGACTGTTGGTTCTTGAATTCAGAGTGTATATCTAAAGGATAACAGACCATTGCAAATTCAGGGATGGAGCTCTCATGTTGTTGCTTGGAAATCTTTCACTGGAACTTATTACTTATAGTTCCCATACACTGCTGAAATGATCCGTCGCTAAACTCCTCTGCTAAAATCCAGTTCTGCTTTCAGAGAAACGGATGATATTCACACAAGCAGTGGTGACTCAGACTCAAAGAAGATAGCCCTCAAACCACACTGATGAGAATAAAGAGGAAGCATGGCTAATTTCAGGCTAGAGTAGTTGCTGTTCTGCAGACTGGTTTCCTGTTGGTTACTCTGTGCTAATAATGAGAATTGCTTTCTTAGGTCATTTGAATGATGCATTAAGTAGTTACATAAATAGATTTATCCTGTTTTTATGGGGTCACACATATGCCACCACTTTTACAAAGCACTGTAAAGACCATCAAGGCTAGTTTAGTCTGAGGAGCACTTTCAATAGCTAATATCTCTCCCTTGCATAGATCATGCAACATAGTCCTGTTGTAATGAAATGTCATTTGGGAAATAGGTACTTTACAGAAGCAAGGAAGAAGGTTTTAATTGTTACTATAAGTTAATATGATGAAATGTTATTTTTGGACCAGTTCTGTTGACCTTTTCGTCATGAAATTTTCACACAATGTAAAAGAACAGCTGGCGTAAAGGGATTTCAACAAAACAAACACAAACAAACAAACAAAAAAGGCTAAGAGGTTCTAATATGGCAGTGATGATAAGTAATGTACAGAAAGAGCATCGTATACTAGAAAAGTCTTTGCAAGCATGAAAACATTTGAAATGAATTCACTTTCCTCTGACAGATGTGACTGCTGATGTCAGTGCAGATGATGGCAGAGATAAAGATGCCAAGTTCAACAAAGAACAGGCATTAGTGAGTTTATCCCTGAAACGTAGAAGCCCTGCTGCTAGCATAAAACTGCAGGTATATGAGTCAAAGTGCATTCCGCTTGTTTTACACTTTTATGCAGGTGTGATGTGTGTTGGCGTGCCTGTGTGTTGTCTTGAAGGACAGCATCATGATGTCGTTTGGCTGAGATGCAAAACAGGATGCAAATAAGCACAGAATCGGCTATATGAAAAAATGCTTTCCCAGTGGAGAACAGCCTGGCATATCCAATTCTACTGTGAATGAGTAAAAAATCTGTCAGCTTTACGTCTGTCAAAAACATTCGGTTGGGCTCAACATCATGCAAATGTGGGCTTATGAGCACATCAAAAACGACTGCAATAAAAAGAAATTAATGTGAAGTGTTCTTATTGAAGGAACAATGATAACGACTTCATGAAAACATCCCTGGGCAAAACAAATTAACCCCTCAAACTGCAGGCTTATCATCCAGTTAGTAGATTTGAGGCTTATTATCCGATGACAATACTATGAATTATTCAGTTAAAATAAAATGCTGTTTGAGCTGAAATAGTTTTGCCAGTGAAGGTTCTGTTATGCCACATTATAAATAACATGACTGGCTCATTCATATGAGATAAATGATGATGATGATGATGATTATTATTATTATGATTTCAAAGTATCACAGGTAGCATGGATTAAAACACCATAGCCCAGATATCAATAACAGTAAAAACACAGTGCATAGATTTGTTTTTTACCATGTTTAGGTATAACAGTCCAGTAGGGTTAACTCGTACACAGCACAGCACAGCACAGCACACAGTGTGAACAGCACAAAACTGTTCACTGCATTTAACCCATTCACTAAGTGAAGCAGTGGGCAGCCAGGGGAGCAGTGTGTGGGGACAGTACCTTGCTCAGTGGTCCAACTGGCAGTCCTGGGATTCAAACCCACAACCTTCCAATCGCAGGGACAACTCCCTAACCACCAGGCCACCAGCTGCTAGAGCAAAATATGGACAGTTCAATTACATTGAAAATGTATCTGAAGGAGAATCATAGCTTTTTATTGCATTAAAAAATCCTCACTCTGCCTTCCTTCTCTTTAAAATTGTTCTCCGGCGGTTTGGTTTTTGAACACACTGTGGCTTTCTAAGCAACACATTTTGCTGCTGTTCCTCTTTCTTGTGCATTGTTGGGGTATTGAGCAGCAGTGTGGTGAGTTAATGGGAATTTGTGTCTTGTTAACGTCCTCTCTTTTCGGTCAGCTAGTGTGTAAAGGGAGGGTGGGGCCGTAAATCTAACAGAGCAAAGAACAAGGGCCACAAAAGAGGGCAAATAACTACCCAGAATCTTTTGAAAGGAAAGGGGGCATGAGGTGCAACATTAGAAGAGTGTGTCTGTGTGTGTGGGTGTGTGTGTGTGTGTGTCACTGGGGGAGTGTGTAAAGACCTTGTAGAGAATAGCAGAGAAATGGGCATGTCTCCACACACACTTGTGAAAAGGATGAGAGTGAGGTATCTCGCTCAGAACAGGCTACTGGTGGTGAGGTGTGTTCAAAAGAGGCGCTGAGGTGTGAAGAACGTGCATACAAACGCACGCGCGCACACACACACACACACACACACACACACACACAAAAACACACCCAAAACACAGCTGTCCCACTCTATGGATCTCAGCCCAGCTGGTGATGGAGAAAATGACCAGAGCATTTTCTGGAAAGTGACTGAAGCAAAGGTTAAGGTTCACACCCTGTCCTCTCAACCCTGACAGCATAACTGATTCCAGCAGAAAGAAGTGTGACATCTGCCAAGTAAGCCCCAAAGAATCCCCTGAATGGCTGATTCCCCTTCAAAGCAGATGGTGGCTTCTGATTACCAGCCCAGAGTGGGTGTGTTTCCCTGGGACACCTATGATAAAAACAATCATGATCTACTCACAGTTCGTCATCAGACCTTCTGAATCACCATATGCCAAGATATCAGAGATTTCCTCTAAGCAGCTTCCTTTAGAAACCCTGTGAACTACAGCTTTAGAGCACTGGTTTTCGAGTCACACAACAAATCTAGTAGTCGCACAAACACTGAACACAGTTGGCTGTATTTGATACAAAAGGTTTAACCAAAAATGTAAGCTAGCTAGCTCCCTACTAAGCCTTACAATGTGATATTGCATAATTAAATATTAAGAGAAAATGAGATGATTCTAAATTAGGATGATATGTCTTATTAAATCATTTGTAAATATTTATCATACAGAAAGAAAAAACAAACAGATTCAGTATTGCTTTAATGTTAGCTTTGCCATTTCTGAACCTGAAAGCTGAACTACAGTGGGTTTGCACACTGCAACAAACATTACCGATGAAAAGCAAAATTGATGCACATCTAAAATTTGCCCATCAAGTGTTTAGACAAATCAGAAGGGTGGATGCAACAATGTACACCAGTCAGATAAAACAAAAATAAAACTCACTGCCAATAATTCAGCTCATTATATTTGGAGACAGACGTTTTGTGCATGTGATCTTAAGTGCAGCACACCATCAGTGAAGTATAGAGGTGGAAACATCATGAAATGGGGGTGTTTCTCTGTACTGGTGCATTACATGTCAAGGAAACTTGAATGGAGAGATCTACTGGAACATATTAGTGGAAAAATTACTTTCTACATTCAAGAAATTGGACCTGTAGGTGAAGTGAACGTTTGAACAAGTCAGTCTGACCCCAGCAATTTAACCCTGAAGAAAATGGTTGAAACGGAAATTGCCACCCATGTTTATGTGCGAGGTACTTTGTTTCTTTGTTGACTAACTAACAAGTGCTTTAAATAAAACATACATGTAAAAATGCTCCCACAGCACGGGAAACATCAAAGTTGTCATGTGAACTATCAGCGGTTCTCACACTCCTGCAGTTACTGTCTGATAATATTCGATTTTGGCCCTAAAGCAGAGGGAAGATTTTGGAAGATTAAACAATTGCATATTACAGTGAGCTCAATACCATCCAACACAAATATGTGTAAAATGTTGATATTTCTTTTATATTTTATACAGCTAAAACAGCCTGGCGTCAAACTGACCCCAAAGAACATCGATGCGTACTAAATGTGTACAAGACAGGTACTTGGATGTCCTGAATACTTATGTTCTCTATTAATCACATTTCTTAAACCTATCTCTGGGCATGCTTATGAATCCATACTTTTTTATTCATACAAAACTGAGAAGTCATTATGTGTGTAGATTTGAAATGAATGTTTGCACTGGAAGTATATTAAAATACTTGTTTTCCCTCATTGTATGAGGGTCAGAATCCAGATGATACCTTTCCTTGGTCCTCACTGCCATTAAAACTAAAAACCACACACATGTAAGTTGTGGTGGATGCCACACAAACACAATGTCTGCTTTGGTACTTTTTTCTCCTCGATGCTGCCTGGCCCTGTCATCCTATTAACCAGACTGGAATCATATTGTGAAAGTCAAACAAGCCCACCCATGTGAGCGAGTAGTGTAAGGAAAACAGTGATGGTGGAGATGGTGATGGTGACGGATGGTGATGGTTGGGGTAGGGGTTGTGGCTTGTAAAAAAAACCAAAATTGTTTCAAATAGCTTTAGAGCCTTTTGATCTAAAGTCCAAAAACCACTGCTTCAGAGGATGACATAAGGGCTCTAGAAACTACTTTTTAACCTGAAGCTGACCCTTGTAACTGGCCTGAATTAGCCAGGGTTGCATCATGCATTTCTGCAGTGCAGCAACAGGCCCTGTTCCTACTTCTTTAAAAGTTAGGAGGAGTGAAAATGTTGTTAGTCTCCGCACTTATTTAATAAACGCCCTCTGCTTTTAACCAAAGGAAAAACGTCCCTCAGCAAGCATGTGAAGACGTGGACTTTGACACGTCTCTTTCCTTTCAAGATGGAAAGAGAAAGCAGACATTAGAAGATGTACAGCAGCCTGACTTATTAGATTACACACAGCCATAGTGTAAAGTTATGAAGTTTGAAAGCTCACATGCCTACAGACTGACATCATTGTAGAACTTTAAATTTGAATGCAGTTGGGCATAATGCATAATTAACAAGCATTCAGACTTCAGTCCATGTGCCAGAGCTTCGATTGTACATAAATAGGTCCATAAAGAAAGACCTTTTCATATGGAGATAATTAATACAAACCCAGTGCAGAATGTTAATTCTGGACGCAACTCATATCAACAGTACAACAAAAAGACCTTTCTGAACACTGAGCTGAGCTGCAAAAATAGGACTGAATGCTTCCTCAGTACAATGTGATAAGTCGCGATAAAAAGACCAGCGTAAAGGCCCATTTTATACTCCTCCTCAATTTGTGCTTGTGGGCGATCTTTGTTTTCGCTGTTGTCTGCCATTTTCCTTCTCTACACACACACACACACACACACACACACAGCACAAGCCTTGGGGAGGCAGCAGCTGCCTGACAATCTACAGGAAACATACTATGGTGGGCCTCTGTCCTGTTTGTGACACTGACCTCCTGACTGCAGTCACCCCACTGAGGTCAGCAGCACAACACAGCCTTTCTCGCTCTTCCCCCCTCTTTCTTTTTGTCTGCCTCCCGCCTTTTGTAGAGGAACAGACTACCATACAATAACAGAACACAAATGGGCTGCTACCATCGGATTTCATGTTTTTCCTTCAGCCTGTAAGATATGGGAAGATCAGATAACCTTTATTGATCCCAAATGGGAAATTTAAAAATGTTCCACACACACACACACATCACAAAATTATCCATTTATGACAAAATGTTTCCATATATATATATATATATATATATATATATATATATAAGTGCTGGGCACGTTATCGCATTAACGCATTATTTACTTAACGCCGACAATTAATTTATCGCGCGTTAACGCATTTTTTTTTTTAATCCT
>JBBPCZ010000148.1:10292478-10305260 GCA_037974445.1 Brycinus macrolepidotus | reverse complement strand
GGTATTGGTCTCCAAACTTTTTCTGCCCCCTTGCATAGGGTTGTCCTGCAGTCAGAGTTGGTGCAGGGCGAGGTGACGATAGCTGTTAGACCTTCACTGCCTGTGGAAGGAGTAGCAGTGTTACTGGGTAATAATTTAGCGGGTGGAAGAGTTTGGTGTGAGGTTGTGTCAGCCCCAGTTGTTAGAACTGCGCCATTTATGTGTGAGCCTGATAATTGTGCTATTGATTTCCCTGATGTGCTTCCCTCGTGCGCTGTGCCGTGCGCTATGAGCCGTTCTTTGAAGAAGGAGGATGCTGTGGTGGCTAGCCGTAAGTCAGAGAAAGTTGTTTGTTTGCCATTACCTACTCCTCTGTCTCGCAGTGAGCTGGTTGCAGCCCAGAGACAGGATGCAAGTTTAGCTGACTTGTTTATAGCAGCTAAGCCCAAAGAGCAGATGGATCAGGTTTCATGTGGTTATTTCTTGCAGGATGATCTTTTGGTGCGTAAATGGCTACCTTTTAGTGACACAGAAATAGTTAGCACATTGTATCAGGTTGTGGTACCCGTTACATTCAGGGAGCTTGTCTTAAAGACTGCTCATGGTGAACTGTCTGGCCATCTAGGGGTTAGAAAAACATATGACCGGGTCATGCGCCACTTTTATTGGCCGCGGCTGAAAAAAAGATGTAATTTCTTTTATTAAGACCTCCCACACATGCCAGTTAACTGGGAAGCCGAATCAAGTTATAAAACCTGCCCCCCTGTATCCCATAGTATCTGTTGGCAAACCTTTTGAGCATTTAATAGTAGATTGTGTTGGTCCATTGAATCCCTCCAAGTCTGGTTCGAACAATAAATAAAAAGTTTATTGTTAAAACTTTATCTTCGTCTGGTCTCCCTTCATGTCGCTGAGCCAAATCCAGCCTTGGTTCGGTAACATTATTTTAAGTTGCTTTTCTGGATTACACATTATGATTGTCGCTCATTTCAAGGACTGCTCAAAGGCTTCTTTAGTTTTGGAGCTCCAGCTCAAAATTAAAGAAGCAAACTTCAGACACAAAACACATCTTGGGTGATCAACTATGTTTGGCGCAAACCTTTCAAATTAGATTATTTTTTGATGAACCATTCCTAAAAAAGTTAACACATTGGTTCTCAAACTCCTTAAGTCAACACATATGGACTGCCTAGGAGGCCATGAGAATCAGTTTGAGAATAACTGCTCTAAAGACAACCAATCAAACTGCAGTGTCTCAAAAAAACATTTATGTGACAGTATGTACAATGAATATTAAAGAGGATGCTACAGTTTTCAGACAAAAGCCCTATTTCCACACTTCTAAGGCAGTTTTATAAGGAAGCTGAAGAAAAAAAATAAGTTGTCTTCACAGACACATAAGAATTGAGCAGGAGTTTTAAAACGCACATGACTCTAGCATTAAAACACACAGAATCATTTCAACAGCCTTGTAAAGGAAACATTTCTGCCGCAGTGCTACACTGAAATTGGGTCACAGATCAAACACGCCTGTGGTAGGGAAGGACTTACTTTCATCATTCAGTGTGTGAATGAAGCTAATGTCAATCAACCCAAAATAGCCTACAATGCATAAATTAACAACGCAAAGCAATGCATCAGTTATAATGTGAGCTATTCCTAACTATGAGATTACTGTATACATACAACTAAATGTATGAACAAAAGGTTAGATAAACTCCAAGTAGACATAGGGGGCCACACTACTCAATCACTGGCATATTATCACCCGATAAACAGATGCAAAGGCAGAAATTGAGTGGTTGATTTGTTTAGAGCTGAATAAAGGCTAATTAACAGGATTCTGAAAGGCTGCCCTGTACAGGGACACACACAATTTAATTGAATAAGAATGAAAAGGGAATCTCCAAGTGATGCACAGAAGTGATGTTGAGTGGTAAGTTGCTTGCTATCTTCTAAGTGTCTACCTTGCTGTGGAGGTAGTTACCTCGTTGCTAGTTAGCTTAGCCTTCTGCTTGAACTGCTTGCACCTGGTCTGAGTTGACTGGCTTTGAATTGCTGGGTGGGTCAAGCAGGTACTACATATAGCCACACACTCTGCTACAGACACTTTCTGTAGCATCTGTTGCGGTCTACAATTTGTATTGTAGCTACCCCTATTCTCTTGTGTCTGTATTCTTTCTAACTAAGCTAGGAACCAACTTTGCTCTTTGTGTTTCTGCCTGTTTTTATTAACATGTGTATTTTTCCAATGGCTGTACACATATCCCACCATCCTAGAAGACGTGCTCCTATCAGAGGGGCAGTAATCCCAATAACCTTTTGCATCTTTCTCTGTCCATACATTCTCTAACTTTGATTCATGGTGAACTATGGCTCTGTCAATCTTCTGTATGAACGATTTCATCTCTTGTCTGGCAACTTTTCACTCATTCCACTTCTTGGCTCTTACCGAAACTTGGATTACACTGGAGAATTCGACACCACCAGGAGCTCTCACCTCTTCTTTTGCTTTCTCACACTACCCTCGCAAGACTGGAAGAGGACATAGGACTACTCCGATCCCACAATTGATGCTTCACACACCTCTCCTGTTCACGCCTCAATATTTCATCTTTTGAATTCAATTGTGTCAATGTAACTCATCCCATCAGACTCCACATTGTTGTTGAATCTTGTCATGGAAGAACTGGACATTTTCCTCAGTTAATTCCCCGAGGACTTTCACCAGAGCCACTCCTGCACTCTCTGACCACCATCTTTTGTCATTCACATTCTCTCTCCAGACCTACTCGAACCACTTTACCACAATCTCTTCAACTGTTTGCCACAATCTTCCCTTCCTTTCTCCACCTGTTCTTTCCTCTGCCATCCTGTCATTGTTAACTCCACCTGGAATGTCTTCCTTCTTTCTTTAAGTGGTGGAAATGGCTACCAACTCCCTTCTCTCATCTCTTCACTCCTCATTCAACCAACTTTGTCCATTGTCTTCTGGGGCAAGACGCAACTCACATCCTTCACCGTGGCTCTCTGTTGTACTCCGCAACAACAGAAGAGAATTGAGAGCAGAAGAAAGAAGAAAAAAGATGGAGGAAATCGCATCTTAACTCGGTATCGTAAATCTGTCTCTCTTCTCTCCTTCCTCTCCAAAGTTCTGGAGTGTGCTGTATATAACCAACTCAACCTATTTCCATCACAAAATAGTCTTCATGACCCAAACCAGTCTGGATTCAAAGCAGCACAGGAACTGCACTTTTAGTTAAACTGTCTTCGGTTCTAATTCTTCTAGGTCTTTCTGCAGCTTTTGATACAGTCAACCATCAAATCCTCTGGCTTCACTCACCAAACTTGGAATCACTGGTTCTGCTTGGCAATTAATAGTGTTCTACCTTGAGAGTCAAAGTTACCAAGTATCATGGAAAGGATCTATGTCTATGTCTGCTCCATTTACCTTCCCTTTACCTTATACACTCGATCTCTTGGCGATATATCTTCACATGGTTTCTCCTACCATCGTTATGCTGATGACACTCAACTTATCCTCTTCTTTCCTCCAAGAGGCTCTCAGATCTCAGCCTAGATCTCTGTCTGAATGATATTTCCTCCAGGAAGCTAAATCCCAGCAAAACAGAGCTCCTGTACATCCCAGGGGATGCATCCCCCAAGACCTGACCTGGTCATCACTTTTGGAAATGTTGTCATTACTTACACATCAAAAGCACAAAATCTAGGTGGTCTCTTAAATGAAGAGCTCTCATTTTCATCTCACATTAACAATCTCTCCCAAACTTGCAGTGGTGAGAATTCGTCCATTTCTCACCACTGACACAACTCAGATACTCGTCCAGTCACCCGTCATCTCAAGACTGGACTACTATAACTCGCTCATGGCTGCCTTTCCTCTGAAGACCATGAAGCCTCTACAGATTCGGCAGCACATGTGGACTTCAATACACAAATTCTCACATACCACTCCACTACTGTGAACCCTTCACTGGCTTCCTGTGGCTGCTCGCATTAGATTTAAAATTCTCACCTACAAAGCCAAAAATGGTCCACCTCCATCTTACCTTTCAGCACTGATCAGACTACAGGTCACAGCTTGCCCTCTTAGAGCATCAAGCACAGACTGACTTGACCCATTTCTTCTCAAAGGTCGAATATATACATCAAGAGTTTTCTCGGCTTTGGCACCAAAGTAGTGGAATGCACTTCCCCTGACCGTCAAAACTGCTGAGACCCTCGCTCTCAAATGCCGACTGAGGACAACTCTTCACTGACCACTTAGGATAATAACTACATGTTCATGTCAGAAACTTCACAACTTAACAACAGACAAAAAAACAAACAAACAAACAGACTGTGTGTGATCTGATAGGGCGTTGATTGAGTACTAACTCCATCTCTGGTAGAATCTTAGTCTTCTAGCAGCTGTTAATTTTAAGGCTTACTTGTATGAGGGACATGTTTTTGGGGGACTACAAAGCACCAATATACACTGCTCTGGATAATAGCATTTGCGAAATACTGTAAACGTAGAGTCTGACAGCATGTGTGACCATAAAGCTTGGAAGCAGTGAAGGAGTGGGGTTACTGAGGTACTGCATGGCTCCCAGAATCTCAATCACATCACACAGCTTAAAACTGTCAGAGATTCTGTGTGCCAGAAGAGACCCCTCCGATAGAATTACTTTATGTGCCACAAATAGAATCTTCTCTTCTCAAACAACCTGACACATTCAGAAATACACACACCCAGTGAGGATACGGACAGGACAGGAGCAGATGCCTTGTTAAAGTACAGCTACAGTAAACATGACCATTATTTAAAAAAAATAAAAAAATAAAAAAAACCACAACATGCTCTGCTTCTACTGATCCTCACTGCTTAATTCTTTTTCCTTCCACATAAGTGGCAGAGAATGTGGCCCAGTCACCTGTCCCAGGTGAGGCAGCAAGAAAGAGAGATGTGGTGGAAAATAGGTAAACAGTTGCCTGTTAATCACAACTATAAACTAGGCCAAAAAAAAAAGAGTAATCCGTTCAGTACACAGGGTGTCTAACAAGAACTCACAACCTGCAGTCTACCACAGAACACGATACGAAAAATCTCAGCCTAATTTAAGACCAGGGTGAGTTTGTCTCTCTACTGACAACAGGAGTGAAGCGAGGGGGACCAGAAGGAGCTATGGTGCTGCCCACAGGTGACGGAAGGGACACCATGACACACACTGGAGGAGGAAGAGGCACAGCTTGCTTTGTTCAGGCACAAGAGGTCAAGGGAGGAGTGACTCAACACAGTCTCTTTTCAGTTTGATGGAGAAGGACAGGCCAGTACATGGAGGTGGATGGGGGTGGGCATGTTTAGTACCTGTTGAAGCGGCAGCGGCGGTTACCAAGCTGAGGGGGAGTTTTCCGAGGCCTTTAACTGCCAGCTGCACTGTTGGGTAGCGTCCGTGGCAGTCTGATACGACTGCGCAGCGGAGGGGGGGGGAGAGCAGAAGAAAAAAAAAAAAAAAAAGAACAGAAAAAAAAAAGAAAAAAAAAAATGACGAGAGTGTAGAGCAGATACACACAACAGTGTCCATCTCCATTCACAGACAGCCATAAGAG
The DNA here is from genome assembly GCA_037974445.1 of Brycinus macrolepidotus. NCBI lineage: Eukaryota > Metazoa > Chordata > Actinopteri > Characiformes > Alestidae > Brycinus > Brycinus macrolepidotus. Next base: position 10,299,668 of record JBBPCZ010000148.1, on the reverse strand, counting down.
CTGGGGGGGGGGGGGGGGCATGCACAGCACAAAAGAGGATGTGGGATGAGGGTACACAACAGCATGATCCCAGTGTTAATGGGAGTCCACTGACAACAGCAAGATCACAGTCCTCATCATCAACAGCGCAAACCCTGTGACTCTTCCTCCGTCTATCTCTACCATCATAATCGCATTAACACTGACCCGGAACTGGCATTTATATCCTCTGACCGAGGTACTGCCAGTTTGGGACAGCAAACCACTTCTGAAAGGTCTAACAGGCCCCTTTTTGTGTGATCCCACCAAACTCTAAGCCTGGTTGGCAGCTTGTCCAGAACGGTCCATCGGCAGACGTTTCAGCCTCCTAACGCACACAGAAGGTCTTCTAACTGTAGCGCCCTTTTCTCCCTTTCCTTCTGCGTTAAGTGAATTGTCTACAGTATAAGAACCCTCAAAAAGCTAACATGCCTACAACAGAGTGCAGTTTGAATTAGGTCTACCCACGAAAAGGCTGTCAAATAGAGTCTGTGGAGCATGTATGTGTGTATGTGTGAGTGAGTGGGTGGATATGTGTGTGTGGTCATTCACTGAGGAGTGTTAAGTAAGTCAGACACTTACAGAGGGAGGAGGTGACTCTCTCCCAATGAGGGGAGTGTTCTCACAGCGGGGATTCTGGAAGTTAGCATTCTGCGTCCTGTGTGACGAAGGAGAGGCATACACATGCATGAGCACGCATGCAACACACCCAGCAGAATACTCTGAAAGAAAAACCTCAGTAGGACCCTGACATTCTGCAGTTTTTGATCTATTAACTCTATTAAAAAAAAAAAAAAAAAAAAAAAAAAAAAAAAAAAAAAGAAAGAAAGTGTGAATGATGTTCTAGCTCAGTGGTTACTAAGAATCATCCTACATATGTAGTTACACTAGATGTAATCTAGGGATGGGCATTTTGAGTAACTGGTAATTGTGAGTACTCTACGCTATGTGAAAATCAACGTTTATTTTGGGTAATATTTTACTGGGTAGTTAATTTAACAGGTAGTTATGCTGAGAGTACTCAGTGTTGTTATATGTTAATACCACCCTTGCTGAGATAAGTGCCAATTTAAAGCAAATATCAAACCTAATCAAACCTCTTTGAAGGTCGGATGTATTAGATTTGGCTTTGGCATATCTAGAGGAAGGCAAACCTGCCAGAAAATAGATCATTGGTCTTATTCGGTCTTTGCGGGTAGCACTTGCTTTGACAATGATCTCTGGCTCCCCGAGCTGGTAGCTCTCCACACCTCCTTCTGAGTACAGAGCCACAGCCGCAGGGGAGCTGCAGCAGACCAGCAGTGCCAGGATCACAGGGATGGTCAGGCCTCTCTGGGGGCCAGAAGCTAATCCATGGGCCAAATAGTGTATAGTACAAAGGAATCAACATTACTTCATCGCAATTAAAAACAAACAAAATCCTGGCTCTGTTTGAGAGGCTATTCTTGTCCTTTATTTACCTATGAAGGGGGCAGAGTAAGTGATATATATATGCTGGGACTAGCTTATTTTTGGATCATTTAAGTTTTAAATTGAACTGCGAGAATCCAGTCAGTCTGCCGGAGGGGAAGAGCCAGATGTCTCTTCACACACATTAAGACAGACAGCTGACAACAAATGTTATCATGAATTTAAGTAGCCAATGAGTTGACAACAACTAAAACACCTACAGGGATACGATACCCATCTGCCCTCAAAGTATATAAATGTATGCCATACTGGGGAGTGTGTGTGTGTGTCACTCACATGTACTCGGTAACAGGAGCATTGCTGACGGTGTGTGCTGCTGCAGGGATGCTAGTCTCACTGCCATAGCTGCTGCCACAGCTGTAAAGGCTGGGCATGTGCACCCGGTACAGATTATCATGGTTCTGCCTTCCTCCGGCAGCCCCAGAGTCTTCCTCACCATCCTCATCAGGCCTGCGCACACACACAAACACACACACAATTAGGGCTGCAACTAGAGATGACTTTTCTAATACCGATTACATCAAAATGTATACGTTATCTATCCAGTACCAATACCGATCCAATATTTCTTCTTTGAAATCTACAGCAAATTAAATTAGCTGTAATTGCAGCATTTAACATAAGAAACACCTAAAAGCAGGCTAACATGCCCAAACTACTCACACTCCAGAGACCCACAGCTAACATGACCTCACATAATGCAAGTGTGTTTTACATCACAGAAAATTGCAATATGTAATGTGTATAACTAACAAATCCTTACAGTCCAAAAATAATACATTAAGATTTTTATAACAGAAAAGGATATATTTAGAATATAAAAGAAACTATTTACCAAGTATATTTACCAATATAATCACAACATGAACTTTTGTCCATATTGTGCAGCCGTAGTGACACGCAAACTCTTCTTTTATAGAGCAAAACAATTAAATAGCTCCAACCATCCATCTAGTCTACTGCTTTATGTTAGACTGATATGCAAAACTTAAAAAGCATTTAAAAGCATATAAAATATACAATGCACTAGCATTTCCATAATCATCCCCATCATCTTCATAAAATGACTATTGCAGCCCCACACAATCATGAACACACTTCATCCAGGCAACACCCTTGAACACCAGGAGAAAGTGGTGCAGCCACCAGAGGGAGTGCTTGTCTATGCTACTGTACTGAAAAAGCTGCAGCACATCAGGAACACACATGTGCCTATCTGCAGTCCTCAGTACCCACAGTGCCACAGGCATCCACTGAAGCTGCGCCTGCTCTGTTATTCTCCTCTCTCCATTTCCTCTTCGGAGGGCAGACATATTGCAGACTGTGGGCAAACTCAACAGCGAAACACCCACTCAAGGCCAACCCTTTATTATTAATTCATTACTAAACCAAACCATCGGAATCGTCCAATCTTGCCAGTTTGTCGTTGGCTTTACATGTCTGTTTCTAGTCCAGAAAAACACAAGGCAGAAGAAAAGAACCTCATGGACACAGTAACCACAGACAAACAGAATGCAGTATTTACAGCACCCTGGCTTGATGGATTCAACTGCAGATGGCTGGAAAAAAAAAAAAAAAACAGCACTGGAATAGACATCAGAAAATGGATGATGTCATCCTGTTGCCTCGATCCCCCCCTGTTGGTCAAGTAATGGAAGTGTTTCTGCTATTATGTTCCAGCACCTGACAAGGGCACGATGGTCAGGAAGCTAAAATACTGCTCCATCTACCAAGCTCAGTCCATCAGTCTATTAAAATAACACTCCTCTAATTTCGGATCAGAAGCACAATTCACCATGGCCAAGACAAACAAAGACCCACGGTCCACTTTCTCTCTCTCTCTACCACTGCTCCAGCAGCACATCCTCAAAGTCCTCTAAAGGCTTGCATTGATTTGCCAGTTTTAAATGTATTTTCAACATCAATAACAACAACAATAATAAATGATAATAACAAAATAATGAGTTTCATTGTATTTTATATAGTGTCTTTCCCACGTTCAATGTTCCTTATGAATCAATAATAGATTTAGAAATAAATCCACAGAAATGGGCCACATGTATTAGAGCAAAGTAACAAAACATAAGAGCAGAAAAGAAAATCGGAATACCTTTAGAGACTAAACTTCATGAAGAAACAAAGCAGAAAAACATAAAATATAGTGCAGGGGAGGAGTGAGCCCAGCATTGTGGCATAGCTAGGCTAGACAACAGCAGAAAAAGATGGACAGGATAGAGAGAAAAGGTATGAGGAGATGCTACAAAGGCCTTCCAGTAGACACTAAAACATCTACCATCCAGCGAAAAAGAGTCCAAATTTGAGAACTGCAAGGAAACCATGACCAAAGGACCTGAGAATAAGGGCCAAAGTGAGAGGATGAAGTAGCTGGACAGATGTTATGGGACAAGAACATTTTTTAGGTCTTTTTTCCTGTAATATACAAGACTCTTAGATGATGTTACAAGAAAATGAAATGCATCTCAGCTTCGTCATAGTACCATTTTATGTAAATATGGTTACATGTCCTTAAGACAACCATCCATTTTACAGGGGAGGGGGAATACCAATATGGCAATCAAATGGCTTCACATTACTAAAAAATGACATCACCACCTATCTAGGTCTCTAGCTATGTGTTTTACATGTTGATGGCCACCACTGCGACATTTCTCATAGTCATCATCAATCTCAACACTCCTAACGTAGTTGACCTACGTTGAACCATTAGAAGCTCAGTGCAGGCTGGATGATTGACAGCCATGGAAAAGCCTGGTGCTTAACCTGGTATCTCGGGACAGAGAGGAAATGATCACAGCTCCTGAAGTGCAGGGTTAATTACACATAGCAGCTAAGCTAGGGCCTCTTCCACCTCACTCTTTATTAGGCTCTTGCTTAATCCCAGCTGCCCCTAAACCAGGCCTGGCCCAGGAGCAGGTCCGGTCTTGGGGAAATGACAGTGCTTTATGAGATTAGGGCCAGGCTGCATGGTGAGGTTGGTGGCCTGTGACTGCAGAGGAAATGAGAATAAAAGCCGCGTCTGCGCATCCCAGGAGCTTACTAGGAAAGCTTTATGTGTCCGAGCTGACACATAAATGACAACAGACGACATGACAAACGACAACAGGGCCCAGAACACACACAAACCCACCCACCCATCCACACACCCACATTTGTGAGCACTTTATACTACACTTAAACCTAACCCTCATTAACATCTCATTAATCAAAAGGAAAACTTTCTCCTCTTCAGGTTTTTTCCCCAAAAAGTTCCATTTGTGACGGAAACGGCATGTTTTCTTAAGAGGACCCATCATTTAACCCCTCGCAAGGTCCACTGGTTAACACGCCATGCTGAGAGAATCAAGATAGCGAGTTCAAAACCAACTGGTGTGAGAGGAATTTTAAAGCAATTTCCTACGGGATCAGTTAAGTTTTCTGATTCTGATTTCCCAGACAGGATGAGCTATATTTTACGATGTCTTTTCTCTGCTCTCACCTCCTTCCCTGCCATGTGTGAGGCACGCTGCAGACGATGGAGCTGAACATCAGAGCGGTGACGAAAGAGAAGAGCACCAGGTAGATCAACCCCTCCAGACCATCATAGCACAGTCCAGTCATTGCCTGAACATAGTCCTAGAGAGAGGCAGAGAGAGAGACACCCACACGTCATTGAAATTATATACACACGCAGCACAAAATCCTGCCAACTACTATGAACAGAGAGAGAGACACACACACGTCATCACACGCACATACATAGATGTACGTCAGTGTGCTGCACATAATCCTCTATAGAGAGAGAGAGAGAGAGAGTGTGAGTGAGAGAGGAGATGAGACACAAACCCATGCTCCAACACACCCACACTCAAAGCCAAAAATCCCATTGTCGTGACTAGACATAAGAATGCGGCATTCAAAGCACCAATCTGTGGAATCCATAAGAATATACACCACCGAATTTAAGACATTCATTTAAACACACACACACACACACACACACACACACAGATGTCCTTAATATTTCCACACACACAACCCTGATGTTCTTTAATGCTGGAATAAAACTGCACACTCTGCCCACACAAACTGTACTGTACATGAGTATATAGTCTCTACAGCAGACAGTAGCAGGCAATAATCACATATGCTGCAGAGGTGGGAGAGATAACTCGCCCCCAAACTGTAAGCAGTGCTGCAGATCCTGCATAGGCAACAACATAGCAGCCACTCCCTCCTGAAAATCCCCATTATTATTCACGGCCTAGCCACTCTATCTGTGATTACTATGCAACTGACAGCTTGGTTCAACATCCAGGCTAGGTAATAGGCTCTGAAGAATGGGGATGCCCCAGCAAAATGAGTCATGAGCGACACAACACATCCTAGCGGCTAGATGGTGCCTTTAGAAAGGCGAGCTGAGCAGGCGACTGTGTGACCACCACCAAAACAACATTATTAATGTATAATAAACCATGAAAGAGTATGTCTGCTATTTTCATGTGTTTGTTCTGTGGAGCCTCTTCTGACAGACCACCCACTGAGAAGCTCTCTCCAGAAGAGCCCCACTCTACTTTAAAAGTGGCCTCATCAACTCCAATAATGTCACAGCAGATACAGTCACCCCGTTTAGGCAGGGAGCCTGCCCAACGACTGATGCCCATCATGTATGGATGTATGGTTACCTCTTTTGAGATAAAGGTTCTGGGTCCTACGGTAAGTTTTTGCACTACAGCTGTTGTGCGTTCATACCATCTTGTGAATGAATAGAAGTTAATTAAATATTTAAACAAATCGAATTCAAGTTGTTTATTCTTGCAGGCCAATACTGAGGCTGTAATAAAACAGAAAAAAAAAAATCAACTGGCCTCTTAAATACAGCAGAATGATCTACATAGTTCAGTCATAGTCTTGGACAAGAATATGTGTTACACACAGACACACTTACCATGTGCAGGCTGCGGCAATCCACTAAGGCGGTCAGCTGATGCAGCCCAATTTCAGTGGTGTTCAAAACCCCCTGAATCTGCTCCAGATTGCTCTGAAACAATAGCACAAACATACAGGCTAAAACCAAGGTCATGGCCTCCTCTAACAGACCTAAACTGGGTCGGGCGCGTGTCCGGGCTGTTTCTAGTGGCTCATGCGCACTATGGGTTTGAGAGTCAGGTATAATATTCACTAGTTGACGCTGTGAGGAATGAAGTAGTTGAGGACAAGTGTCTGAAATACAGGGTGGTAAAAGGAGGAGAGAGCAGAAATCATTCTTTGACTAATAACATCCAAAATATTTAAAGCAAGCTCTGAAATACAGGCTCATTTGCCAGACCGGGTAGGTGTCAAGTTTTAAACAAAGTGATTTCAGGAACTAAATTAATTATTATCCCCTTGAAACAAGAAAGTAAGTCTTCTGGTTTGGCAATTATGTCTATATTTCTCTCTGAAAGGTAAATTGGTGGGTAGAGATGCAACTACTTCCTACTTGCATTTAGCTTGACAACAATCATTTGTGTCCCACTGGACTGAAACCTGGTGCACAGAAGCACGGACAGGAGGAGCTAGACTAAATTCTCTGCGAGAGGAGAGATTCTGAGCTGAGGGTGATCAGAACCTCAGTGTACTTTTATATATAAGTGATAGTGATCATTCGGTCATACGTGAACACACCACAGCACACAGTGTGAACAGCACGAAATTCTTCCTCT
>JBBPCZ010000148.1:10275944-10288500 GCA_037974445.1 Brycinus macrolepidotus | reverse complement strand
CACACACACACACACACACACACACACACACACACACACACACACACACACACACACACACACACACACACAACCTTTTGGATTTCTCTGGTTTTTCTCAGGTTGTGTGTGTTATGTATACAAGTGGTACACACCTTGGTTTGCGGGTAGTCCCGCACTGCTGAACGCAGGAGCTCTGACACATCGTCCTGCATCTCCACCAGAGCCTTATGGCTTCCAGACAGCTTCTACAACAAAACACACACACAGACAGTACAAATGAGTAACCAAAATATTTTGATATCCTTATAAATGTGTGGGTTATCAGTATCAGATAAAAACAAACAATAAATAACCCACAGTTCTGAAGTCAATAGAATGATGAGAAGGAGAAACAATAATACATTGTAGATTATCACATAATCTGAAGTTTGCGCTCACACATTTGAAAGTAGTACATTGGCAACTGTCTTTATTACACTAATACAATCCATTATTCAAATTTACAAGAAGCAGTAGTCATTGGAAGTCAACTGCTCATCTGGCCTCAGTCCATGCAACCAAATCTGTGCTCTGTATATTTACAAAACACTACATTCTGCTGAAAGCTGCTACACTATGTCTCTCTTCACTCGGCTGACATGGTTGCTTCTCCCCTCTCACTTGCTGGCTGATATGTAGCACACTTGCAAGGCTCTTCCTCAGCAGTGAGCGCACATGGATTATGCATGAGGACCCTTCCCTTGGCGGGAGCAGCGAGCAGCTGCCCACACTACTGCCGGATCAGTCGGCTGGGAGGGGAAAAAAGGAGAAATGCGGGAGAAGAAAGAAACGCAGTGTGTGCAAGTCCATTACTGGTTGACTGCTGCTGACTGCATAGCAAGGTCTTTGAAATGCATTAATATTTGAGAGACAGCTTCAAGTGGTGGCAAGTACAGGCTTTCTTAGCAACAGTACTATTTTTAAAATGTCAACGAAGCCTGGAAAATTACAGATTAAGGGGCTGAGGAGGGGGGGAAAAAAAAAAAAAAAGTGTCTGTGCAGTCTGTGCTGCTTCTCAAAAAAACACAACAGCTAACTCCATCAGTGCAGCTTAAACTCCGCTGCAATAATTTGCTCATAACTAGCAAATTACGTAGGAGTTAAATTACCTTTTTCTTACGAGAAATGGTTATTGTAATGTCATCTTCATATTTGCTGAACCTTCCAGACCCACTGGTCCAGGGAGATCAATACAACATCTCCATATGGCTTTTAACTGGCGTTTAAACGCAAGGAAACGTGTATGGAAATGAATAAGGCTGCCGCAGTCAATCACGATTAGAGGCGAGAATTTTTATGACTCTATGCATTATTCACTTAAATAGTGTCAGAAGTTCAACTTCGTTAGATTTGACTGCCTCCATCACAGACAGTTAAAGTGTGTGATAGAGAAAACGAGGGATAATGCAGCACCAGGGAATCACTTGCAGGAGGCGTATGGGAAAAGTGGATCAACTTGAAGCCTGGACTCCAGGGCCAGGCATCAACAGGGAGCGAAAGAGATACGCTTGGACTGAATCAGGGCAGCTCTGGATGTAGGAGGTTTGAGGTTATGGAGTTTGTACAAAGGGCAAGGGCTGCACAAGTCCAAGAAGCACATAGAGAGAGAGAGAGATGGACAAAACCAGAGACAGAATGAAGGCAGAAGCTCCGAGTTACCTGCTGGAAGGGGTTGGCCTGACCCACGCTGCACTGTAGGTAATACTGCAGGATGTCTGTGGAAAACAGCAGAAACAGCAATTTAAATCCTGTGATGCCAAAGAGAAAATTGCATATCGAAATCAGAACACCACTGTCAAAATCTTCTCAACTGTAAAGAGGGTAATCACCCCAGAGACCAGATGATATCACTTTTCTCTTTGTGATATCGAAGCCTTTATTAAGTATTGTGATGACTCCTTAGCTTTTAAATGGTCTCTTTCAAATGCAAAACTCTCTCACATAGAGAGAACTGTTTCACTTTTGCATCAAAAATATTGTTTCACAATCTAATGTCAGGTCTAATGTCAGTTATTGTTCAATATGTAATGCTTTTTGCCATAACTTACTAGGCAATAGTGAGTGGGTAAAAAATATATTAATCGATTAACATATTTCACCCACTACTACATTGAGCTCACACTTAAGTAGGTTAGAGGTTCTCCCTGACAGTGTGTTTCACTTGGAAATAGGGCACAGAATGGAAGGTATGCCCTATGACGTCCAGCACTTTTTGTGGTAGTATGAGTGTGATATTAGACTATGCGCCAGTTTCCCTGACCCAGATTAAGCCTAATCATAGACCAAAACCTAAAAAGGAAAAATATCCTAAAAGGATGATTTGCCAGTGCTGCTGCAATTTAGTTTAGGCTTAATTCACATCCATAAAACTGGCGCTAAATCCGTGTTGAGTCATCCTACACAGTCCAAAGTATAACAAACCTCCAATGTGGCAAAACCTGCTCGTCTTTTTTTTCCTTCCAGTGCTGTAACAACAACAATAAGCTGGATGAGCTAGCCTTTGCTGTGATGGGCACAGTGAACATTTTACGAAGAAATGATCTGACCTACTGGCTGATATTTCAGACTTATTGACCTTGAATTTTAGAGCACAAGCAAGCATGCACATGCACAGCGGCCTGAGGCAGAGGTGTCAGATAGTGGGGCTCTGCAGCCCACTTCCGAAGATGAGTCTAAGCAGAGGCAGCTGAGGTCAGCCTCCTCACACCAACACACATTCTCTCCCCCTGCCTTTTACCACTGCATGGACTGGCACTGCAGAGGAGATGCAAAAGCTGAAGAGGCCTCAGCAGTCTGTTAATGAGGAACAAGAGTGCAAGCTTTTTGAACCGAGTGTGAGTGGGGTGAGGGGCTGGAGGGGAAAAAAAAAAAAATGCTTCGTGTTCACTGATCTGGAAGGCAGAAGATGTAGGACAGTGTTTAGTGAGTGTAAGTGTGAAGGAGACGGGTTATAAAAAGCTTCCCACGCTCTTTTTCTAGGCAGGAAGTGCTGCATGTTCACACCACACACACACACACACACACACACACACACACACACACACACACACACACACACACACACACACACACACACACGTAATCGATTTGCGTAGACGTTAAGTCAACTGGAGAGCGATACGCGAGTGAGTCAGAGAAGTAGGCCTGGATTCCGGAGGAGTGATGAAAAATCACTCTCCCTCTCAGCCAAATATGAATAAACACATGACAGTGGGCACCAACCAGAGCAGCAGCCAGCAGCCTTCCTACATCAGAGCTGGTAGTGGATGAGCTAATTCATGTCTCTCCCAAGCCTCCACACACTCCCCCCCCCACCATAAACCTCATAATGACAAGGAGAATGAGCCACTTGCTCGATTACGTCCACACACGCCCAAACACAAGAGGCTAAACAGCTGAGCCTTCCTTTATGGCTTATAACAGCGACACAGGCCCAGACCCAGAGACCGGCAGCCATCCGTCTTCTTTACTAGAAAGTCAGTAACTGGATGTAATGTTGGGTGATTTGGGACATCAGGGTAAAACAGACCACATACAACAGGGGTGGAGTGGGGGCACACTTTAAATCTCCACCATCACAAAGTGAACAGAAATGACTTACAAGGAGTGGAGGACCATTTGCAACATCGCTAAGGGAAACACTGGTGAAATACGGTCTTGTTCACACTTTACTGGGTTCTCTGTAAAAATGTTCGCCTGAGGAGGAAAATAGATCATAAAACACTTGCGTGCCATAAAAGCTTCCGGAGATGAATGAAATGGAGAGGGCTGCTCAAAGCGTGTTCACAACAGGGTCATTTTCATCTCAGACAGATCGGGCGGGGGTATAAGTGGGGGTGGGTGGGTACAACACAACAGAACAGAACAGAACTGAAGGAGACAGACATAATGGCATTGATGACCTCTCAGAGGCTGGAGGGAGGCAGGTGGCCTCAGGGCAGAGAGGCGGACGGTGATCACGGGTGAGGAGGCCACTGAGTGTCCTATAGCGGAGGCAGGCAGCTTGCACAGTTGAGACCAAAATGGCACTCATTCCTGGATTAAGCGAGCCATCAGGAGGAGAATATCAGACATTATCTCTCTGTCCCAGGGTTCACGCTTGCATTTTTTTGTGTTTAAGTGTTCAACACTGCCCCAAAACCCAATTTTTCTCAAATCTTTAATAAAAGAGTGTAATGTGGTATGTAAACACTGTTAAATTCTCAAAATGCATCATTCATTCTCCAGTCCCTAAAGTCCATATGCTGCAAAAACAGTCCATTTTGAATTCATTGTTTATGTGGTGTCATGAAAATCAGTGTATTAACATCTATAATATGCCTATTCCTCATACAGCAGTTCCACTCATTCATGATAACTTACAAAGGATGTTTCAGTGTCAACTGCTTTTTCATAGAGGTAGAAGACAGGGCAACTGGAAAACTGGAATTCACTGACATATCAGTCTTAACAGTCCAGTAGCATAACAAACTTGTTTAATTCTATGGGATGAAGAGAGGTTGGAAATGGTCATGAAAAAATAATTATTTTTGGTAAATGACACCACATAAATGTCATAAGAGCAACAAAAATGTAGGAGATGTTTAACAAGAGAGTGAAAGCTGAGGAATATGTTTTTTTTCTGATCAGTGATGAGTGTGACAGATAGAAAGAGAGACAGAAAGAGAGAGGAAAAAAAAAGTGAGAAAGAGTGGGAGACCTCACAGTTGCAGGACTGATAGTCACACTGCCTGGCTTTCCCATTACCGAGGGTTCTACTCCCCCACCCCCGCCACCCCCCCGCGCATTAGAACTCTTATCTCTATCCTACATTCTCTCTCTGCTGCCCTACTTCCTCCTGCTCATCAGCGCAGCAGACTGGCTAATCGCACCAGAGGCAATGCTGGACAGCCCAACGCACAGGACCTGCATGTGCTGCGCACATATATAGACCACAGATGCAGGAGTCATCTGCTGAATCACACCCTCTTCATTGTATCACCCCAATGTCCATAGCTGATTATCTACAGACCTCTAAATGGCCCTCTAAAGGCCAAGGAGGGGAAGAAAAAGAGACTAAACTAATCTAGACTGTCTAAACTGCTTTCCCTCCTGTGTCATTCTTTCATCATCATCATTCCATCTGCTCAGGCCACCCAGAGTGAGAACACACACAAAAAACATTAGCACAAGGCTCTACAACAGAGATTCTTCTTCAGCTGCAACTCCCAGCTGCCTCACCCCTGTAATTTTCTCTCTCTGGTCCTCTCAGGCAGGTCAGGTCACTCACAGAGGGTGTGCAGTGGTGAGTAACACCGCTAGAGCGAGGAAGAGGAGTCAGGCGGATGATTTAGCTCCTCCGAGAGGCAACAGGAAATGAGAACCCGTGTGTGGGAATGTTCCATGAAAAAAGAAAAAAAAGCACCATGTGCGAACTTCTCTAACACGAAAGCCCAAGACCACATTCAGAAATGATTCAAAGAGAACAGCTGATAGACAGTGACTCAACAACTGAGAAACAACATGATTTAACCTATTACAGACCCATACTAATCACGCACGAATGCACTGACGGAAAAGTGAAAGCGTGACACTAAGATCTCACCTTTGTTGATGACTCCGTATTGTTCAGCCACTTTGGCGACGTACATGTCCGGTGCCACGCAAAAGTCACTGGAAGTCTGCAAAAAACGCCAAATGGAATGGCTGATATTAACCAAACAGAGTGAAGCCCTTCAAAAAGTGTATGATCGAGTTCTCTTAAATGGAAGACTAATTCTTGGGCAAGTGGACCAGTCCCAGTCAGACTCATGCAGCGATGGAGGCTGGAGTGACAACACTTTTAAATACAGGCAGCTGAACAATAGAACCAAGTAGGAGTAGGAGGGTATTTACATGCATAAATGCTTCGTATTAATCATTCATAACAAAGCCTTGTGCTGTTACAGAAACTGAAAAATAGTTTGATTCTTACTGCAATTCTAATCCCAATATACTAAAAAAAATGCCAATAGTTGCTGCAGTTTCCCTTAATTAAAATATGAGTGTAAATAAAAATCCTACTACTTTAAGTTCACTTCCACCTTGACATGCAGCAAGACACAAACATGACTTTCACAGTTATAAGAGGAATCACAGTGGTGAGGCTGAAACATGTATATCTTGTCCTGCTTCTGTACAGGGTAGCGTTGCCATGGAGACACTCACCGAGGAGACAGCCAGTTCCAAACCCAGCGATCCCCAGCTGATTACCAGCGCCAACACACCCAGTAAACAGACCCTGCGCAGAGACAGACAGAAAAATAGGCAGATGTAAACAACATTAAGGACAATCCTTACTATTGTTAGTACAATGTATGATAATGCAGGATGGGTCTTAGGTTCTACTTTTCATGTCTGTCATCAAATACCATCAGTGAGGTGTAAAAGCTGATAACTTACACCCACTTAACTTTCACCTTTTTTCAAGACTGTGAACAAGAAATTACAGATAACACTAATAATGAATAAATCCTGTGGTGTGTTGGTTAGCCTAGTGCAAATGAGATGGCCACTAGCTTTCATCCATTTCAAGTCATATTCGCTTATTAATTTAGATTTCCTAATCAGTGATCTACCGTTTATCTTCCATCTAAAATACCCTTGAGCTACTGTGGCTTTCTTGCTTTTAATGTGAATCTAAATGTTAAGATGTCCAAACATATCATGAAGGAAATAGTGGTGGTGCATCTAGTGCTTGATCTATAGGGCACGTATGAAGACCTCGAGAATGGCACTCAGGGCAGCGTGGTCTTCGCTGGAAAGGGAACAGTAGATTATTAATGTCAATGTGCCTCAATACTACTCCAGGGTAGGATGCGACTCACCCCAGCAGAAGACACCTGAAGGGTCTCCCAGTCAATTCTCACACGTCAGTAAACATATGCGGTCATTGCTCAGTCTAACATGATCATAGTTAGTAGAAAAACTGATGGAAAACATGCAGAACCACATCTTTTGCAGGAAGCATGTAGTTTTGGTTGTCCTTCTACAAAGACTTGTAGTGTGAACTTTTAATTATATAGTCTGATGTCATTTGGAGTAGTTCTAGTGCTGAAGCACTCATACACACACACAGTTCCAATGCAGACACTCGCTGGTGAGAGCTTGTCCTACGAGTAAGAATCAGATAACACACTTTTTCTGCAGTCACTATCCCATAAGGAGGAATCACTTAGAGATTACAATTTCCCTCCCAGTGCTAAAAAGAGCTGCCGACGATGGGCCCTTAATGGAGCCTAATTCCCTTCACCTAACTGCTTTGATGGAAACAAACTGATCACGGTTAGAAGTCACTAGCAAAGTGATCGTAAAAGAAAGTGTCTGACATGAGGTTAGAATAAATGATTATTTTTTTAAGAGGTATTCTGTATCAGTTTCTGATAGCACTCCTGTATTGCGGGAGCATTGTGTCTGTACCAACCTACAGTTTCTCAGAAATACAGAACACAAGCACTGAGCCCTACACAATTGTACAGGTGGTATCCTCTCTTGCTAGGAAGGATATGACTGTTCTTTCAACTGGGATCCTCTCAGGCTAGGAAGGATATGACAGTTCTTTCAACTGGGATCTTCTTTGGCTGGGAAGGATGTGACGGTTCTTTCTCAACTGATTGAACGAGATCTAGAAAAACTAGTCAAGGTCACAATGAGAGAGCTGCTGATTTAATAATCCCCTCCATGCGTGTTAAGCTGTTTCTTCCCAAAACTCAAGTGACCAATACACTTCTACCTTCAAGCACACCAGGAAATGGCACAGAGGAATAACTGTAGTACACTTTTCTGAGTAAGTGGCATTCACACACACACAAAGAGTGACTCACCCAATGAGAGTTCCTTTAGAGTTACGGATGAGGCCAAAAAGGACCAGCAGGCAGATCAGCACGTCAAACAAGAGCAGGCCGAGATAGCCCAGCCACCTGAGAACAAGAGACATAATTTCACTAAGGCAAACTGATCCCAAACTTACCCAAATTATACATTCTTCAGAAATATGCCTAAAATATAAAAGTGTCAAAGGGGTCCTTTGGAGCAATGCCATAGAAGACCCCCCACCAGACAATTGACATTTTTACATCATTTAAGAGAAATATTACAGCATTCTTCAACCTAAATTCCCCTGCAGCATACAGTCGATTACTACAGCTGCTTCACAGATGAAGGCTGGGTTGGGAAAACGCTGGTATATTCCTTTAGATCTCACATTCACATCGTGTCAGTTTTATTTTCTTACTTTACCGTGCCCCCCGCTAAACACTGCCACAAAAGAATCCCTGAACAGATTACCTATAATCTTTTAGCATAAATTTTCAAGTTCTTTTACTTGATTTTAAAGATCTAAATATCTTGTTCGTCAACCTCACTGAATACCGATCTGTTAATGTTTCAACACATGGCCTTAGATCTGTTGGCACTGGTCTTCCTTGCCTTATGTGACGGTCAGGTTAGTGTTTGGGCTGCAGAAGCAATTTGATTCGACTCAACTTTAACTGTCCAAGGAGTTCCTGCTCCCCTGCTTCACTTGTCTGTTCTCTATACCTTCAACAGCAGACAGATTCAGCTCAACAGCCCTCGCTGGAACTTCTCCAGCCTGGCCCGCGTGAACCGTTTGAGCATGCTACTGTACTGAGCATGTGATGTTATGACAGAGGAGAAGCAGAAGACTCCGAGAGATAAAGCCAAAACGCTCTGGAGCCACAGAGCTGGGCTGTCAACGTGGGCAGAGGAATGATTAGTCAGTGAGCCAAAGTCGATTTCACTATGAGGCTAATGCAATGCAAACAGCATCCAAAACATTCATGACATGTTTGGTATGTGGGATTAATGACGAAAATGTGAGTAGGAAACTTCAAAAGAGCCTGTGTGTGGTTTCACACTTATGTATAAATGTGGACATGAGCACAGCTAAACATAGAAGCGGCAGTCATCGATATAATGCATCATCATCATCATCATCATCACAATATTAGTTGTTCTCCAATACTGATATTGAAGAAGGCTGCAAAATGCAAATGAGCCTTTTACCAATTGAAGTTTTTGATTGTTTTGCTTTTGAGTGTCACTAGCTGTTTTGATAAATCTCGGTAATCCAACAAAAGTAAAATTATTTTGCCCACTGTTTAACCATTAAAGACCACATGACTCGCCAAGGTGTTGTTAATGGGCCCATTTACCACATTTTCCTATATTTCACTTTTCCATGACATTTGCGTGGGTTTGTTGATCAAAAACGTAATTCATTCTAACATGACCATTTCCCAACCTCTGTAAGACTGATATATGTAAATGATCTGAAAATATCTTTTCTGATAGGCCACCCTTGTATTGCAGCTCATTTGAATGGGCTGTTTTTACAGCTTAGTGTTCGCATATGGAGTGTATGGATAGGGGAGTGAACAGTATTTACATACTTGAAGCCTTTTTAATTCCACAAAAGTGATACTATGGGCCCTTTAATATATTGAAAAGCATCACAATACTAATATTTCGTCCATATTGTGCAGCCCTATTACATAATAGCATGTCATGCTCTTATCAGAGACCTTAAGCAAGTATATCCGAAACTAATTACTAACTGGATGCAAGTGTGTGATGATTTGGGCACAACGTGAAAAGTATGAGTTGCTATTTTTGCTATACAGCACACGCCACTACTCCCTTAATACAGAGGTTCTGGCTGGGATACCATGAATTACTGGACGTCAAATGCAATTTCTTCCACTCCTCTCTCTTTGTCTTGGATGGGATCTAGAGTCTAAAATAGAAAACACCCAAATGCTGACGACATCAAAAACGTGGAATCTTGAGACATGGCTTTGATTTTAGGATTAATCTCCCTCCCCCTGGCCAAACGAATAAAGGTTTAGAAAAGATTTTTTTGCAAGCATTGAAGGGGGGGGGGGGGGAAGGCAACGCAAATCCCTAAGCAGAGTTTCTCTCAGTGAAATGTAAATGGTGACAAGAGGCTGACAGATGCAGAGAGTGAGTAGAATGCTAATTTACACTCTCTCTAAGAGAGCACTGTTCACGCCTGATGTGACAGCCAGAATTCCTTTCAGCTATTTTTTTCCCCCTCTTTGCTCATTTACATATTTGCGTCTGAATGCCGAACTTCTGCAAAAAGCGTATTCACTAACACCCATAAACTCACAACCTTTCTGACACAAAGTACACAAACAACCCACAGACAAAACCCCACACTTGAAACAAACCACAGACTAGAGGAGACAAGAAAACAAGTTCAGAAATGATTGATATAATCTCCCTGCGTCTGACCTGTACCAGTCGTAGAGCTCGATCTTGATGGCCAGGTCCTCTAGGGAGATGCTGGGATTGTTCCAGAAGGGGATCTCCACCATCTGCTTGACCAGCTCGTCCAGCTGGCCTTGCAGCTTCTGCACAATGGACAGGTAGTCTGTGTGCTTTGAGTACTGGGTCTCCAAACGCTGCAAATTCTCATCCACTGTCTGATTCAGGGAGGAGGCGCTCTCTGTTACCTACACAAATGCGCGCACGCGCGCACACACACAACTCCATTAATGTCTTGTTCCAGACGATTAGACCCAAGCTTAAACTGCATGTTTGAAAGCTTTACATTTAGCAATTTCAAATATTTTCAACAACAAACCAAAGCGAGTAGTAGAACAGTAAGCCATGCCCGTAAGGCTTGTGGAATCTGGTTAAACATTAACTGAATAAAAATGAAGGTAAAATGAATGACATTAAACTTGTACAAAAATCATGAAATATTAAGTTAATATGTTAAATAAAAGAAACCGGAGAGAGCGGAAAGCTAAAATGACTAGGATTTGACATGACAAGGCAACATATCCTTTATAGCTTTGGGAATCTTTTCCATGGCTATAAAAAAGGTGAAATACTGGGCCTAGTTAGTTACAATAGCCTTAACTAACAGATGATAGCAAATGGCAAAAGTGATCCACTAGCAAAGGAAAGCCACCAACAAAGGAAAGGTTTATTTTGTACCATAATTTCCCCTTAGTATTAGACATAAATAAATAAATAAATAAATAAATAATCTATGCTCATAAACTTCAGCAACATTGCCTTGCAAAAGCAAAGTACTGAAATAGTACTGAAAAAATGTCTGAAATAGCCTGGCCAGTACTGTGGTTGTAGGTCCCTATAAAACATTCAAAATGAAATGGCAGATAAAACTAATAGATAAGTAAGACCATATCAATTATTGACTTAAAAAACTCTGCCATCAGATGAGGTGCTTTAGGCTCTGCCTGCTGTAAAAATATATTTTGACCTAAAAGAGTGGAATAACTTAGAGGAGTTGGGACACTGGAATGCCTGCATATTTGCGGCAGGCTGTGTTTCAGGCCCTTACCAGTCTCTGCACTCCAGCCACTGTGCGGTTGGCATGGCGCAGCGAGTAAGTGAGCCGGTTCACTCCATCGCAGGTCTCTCCGTTCCCGTAGAAACCGACAGCAATGCCGGCGCTGTGGAGGGACAAAGAGAGAGCAGGCATGAGGAGGAGGCGGAAGAAGAGAATGGAAGCCCATAGCGAGTTTCTGAAGAAAGTCCCTGCACAGAGAACCTGGCAACCCTGTGGAGGAAGTCAGCAATGCCTTAAGCCCTGCACACAGCAGAGAAACCAGAAAGAAGGCCCTGATGACCATAACAGAGCTGCTTCTGAGGACCCTGCAATCAGGAGACTGAGATGCTAAACCCATTAAAGCAACTGTTCGGCCAAAAATCTAGTTTATACAAGTTTCAGTTCACCCCAAATGTACTCAAGGTATCAAGGCATGTTTGACATTAGAAGCTCGATTCTTTCGTGTATGAGCTTTGGTTCTGACTCTCAGGGCTGACCCACACTTCGGCTTTGAATACTTATTCCTACTAAATGTACAAATAGTCGTTCTCAAAAAACACTTCCGATTACGTTTCATACTTCATGACAATTTCAGTGTATTCATTTTGCCCGTTACATAGTCTGCCATTTTAGTATCTTTCCCCAAGTTAACTTCTCATTTCAGTTTTTCAAAGAAAAGGAGGGTTAGCTGTGGGAGGGAGCTGGGCTGTGTTGGCCTTTATCTATCAATACCTGGAAACTCATAATAAAAAGAAAAAAAAATTACGTAGTGTATTTGTCAAATATATTTGAAAATACTGACAAATGGTCAAAATGTATTTTGTTTCATTTCCTGTAGAGTTCGTTATGTATTTTGGAATGAAATGAAACATTAAAAATGTATCTCGCATGTACTTAAGAAAAACATGCTCATATAAACTTTCTATATAACTATTTTATGTCCTAGCATCACATTCTTCAAGTAAATGCCATTGTCTTTTGATTTTTTGTTTTATATAAAACAGTGATAAATAACCTTTTAAAATCTAAGAAAGTCAAGAAGAACCTTGGAGAATTCTGTTGGGGTCTGAAGGGTCAAGGATGAACATTCCAAATACTCAGTGGTGGAATGTAACAAAGTATTTGTACTTCGTTACTGTACTTAAGTACATTTTCACGTATCTGTACTTTACT
>JBBPCZ010000148.1:10241445-10275844 GCA_037974445.1 Brycinus macrolepidotus | reverse complement strand
TGAGAGTACCGCGGTACGCCACGAGAGTTTCGCGATACGTATCGTGGTTGGTGTATCGCGATATTTCGGTTCGGTTTGTAATATCGTTACACCCCTAGTATTTGGCAAACTAATTTGAATCATATTTTCATTAATTTTACATTTTTCATATATATGTAGTGTGTTGTTACTGTAAC
This sequence comes from Brycinus macrolepidotus, assembly GCA_037974445.1. Lineage (NCBI taxonomy): Eukaryota > Metazoa > Chordata > Actinopteri > Characiformes > Alestidae > Brycinus > Brycinus macrolepidotus. Next base: position 10,275,668 of record JBBPCZ010000148.1, on the reverse strand, counting down.
AAACCTCCCTGTCCGTAAATGCAATGAATTGTGTCTCACGCAGCTCTTCACAAAGTTTTGGAAGTTCACACCATGACTTGAGTACATTTAACCGTCATCAGAAACCCACTGAACGGGCACATTTAATTTTGTTCAAAATCTAAATTTTAATATAAACTTTAAATATTAAATACTGCAATACTTGTAGATGCATCATATATACAGTAATACAGATGTGGCCCTCCAAAACATCTTGCTCTTTCTCTTCTGGGCTGTTACAGGCAAGAACACATATCAAAAGCTAGCAGTACAAAGACTAAAAGACTAAAATGAAAAGTTATTGCAGTCTTAGCGGTACTAAAAACTCCTGACGTGCGGTGGGCACAGTCCATTAATCTACAGATGCTATTCGGCTAGGATGTCCTCAGGCACCATGAGGAAGGCAACTATGGAGGTTATAGCGTGTGTAAAATGCTGTAACAGACATTCAGGGAAGATAGCTGCTTCTAACAGCACTTAGAGATGGAAGTATGGAAAAAAAAAAAAAAAAAAAAAAAAAAAAAAAGAAAAAAAGAAAATTAAATATCCAGGACCGGTCCCTCATAAAGCTGAAGATGAGAATATAGTTACTTTTACACAGTTACGCCATTAGACACAGCATGTAAAACCAAAACGAACATGTCAGTGCCATGTACTGAGGACTCACCTGCACACGAGCGTGGCGATGATGACGCACCAGGCGGTGCAGCAGCAGTCTGCATTGGGCTGCTCATCACTCTTTTTGCGACGGCAGCAGAGCCAGAAGGAGTAGAAAAGGAGGAAGAGGAGGTCCAGAGCCAGACAGGCCAAAGCCACGCCACCCAGCAGCAGAATGGACTGAAAATCAACAAGCAAAAGAGATCAGTATGGTTTCACTATACAGTACATTAGCTGATTTAAAACGGGCTGAGTGCAAAGATGATTAAAACCTTAATATTGGGGCCACTGGTGGCCTGGTGGTTAGGAAGTTGCCCCTGCGATCAGAAGGTCATGGGTTCGAATCTCAGGACAGCTAGTGGCACCACTGAGGTACCCTGAGGTATTTTTTAAGAAATAACAAGGTACCGTCCCCACACACTGCTCCCCAGGTGCCCCCCCCCCCGTTGGTGGTTGCCCACTGTTTCACTTGGTGAATGGGTTAAATGCAGAGAAAGAATTTCACATTGTTCACATTGTGTGCTGTACTGGTGTGTGTTCACGCATGACTAGGGGTCACTTTAACTTTAAAGATTGGATTTGTGCTGAGTAGCATATAACTACAGAATTATTCACTTTTCTCTCAAGACAGGCCTTTTATCATCAGTATGCAACACAGATGGCACTGGTCAATTCTAAAGAGGTGCATGTGGCAGCATTTCAGTGGACAATAGGATGAATATGCATAAATTACATTCACTTAATGTATATGTCCTTGGCCTCATTTCACTTGTGGAATAAGCATCTGTATGTTTTTAAAATAATAGTTCGGAGGTGGTTTGTGAAAACAGGGCGTGTTGTCTGAACAGGCTACCCTCTGCATTCATCTACACCTTCAAGTTACTTTTATTTTTTAAGCTCACAGTCATGTCCTGAACCACATCCATAAGTTGGCACCAAATTAATGAAGAGCTGGATGCTGTTTGACTGGGTTTAGAGGTTTTGGAGATGTATTTATACAAAAAACTATTTAGAATATTGACTTTTACAGTTTGTTAACATTACCCTCACAGCTCCAGTTCTGAACAAAAGAAGCAAAATATGGACACCAAACTTTAGTTTAACTTCGACTCCATCTGGAGTTAGATGAAACGTGAGTAAATTTCATTTTTTTTTATCTTCAGTGCCTTCAATAGTCATTAGCTGGGGAATTTACAGTCAACCACATAAACTCAAACTTTTTTTTTCCTGTTATTTTATGTTTTAATGCTCAAAGCCATACACTGGAAGGTGGACAATATATCAGCTTGATGGGACCCACCGAGAACTTAAGTAAAAACTTCTCCAAGTGCCTTCATACTTAAGGAACTTAAGGAAAAACTTGCATTTTACTGACAATGTCAATAAATACAACCTGGGGTCATTTCTAAAATGTATTTTATTGTAGGTAAAATAGAACGAAATTTGGATGGGACTAAATTCACTGAGAAGTTTGGTAAACATTACATCACCCCTTCTCATATAAAACTAATCCTGTCTGAAGAGTGCTTTTGACAGAAAAGATCATTTGACTAACATGCAATACAAGCAATCTCGAACATAGACAAGGGGCTTTGTGGCTCAATAACAAAATGAGACCCACATAAAACAGGTATGTGGTGTAAACATGCAAGGAATTCATTAACTTAGGACATATGACGGGACATATGCGGGCTGCCAGCTTTAGTTCTAGAGGAACTGACAGCCCAAATCAATTGCAAAATGATTTTGAGGCTTCCAGCGGTCACACACAGGTATACTATACCAACCTAGTCTTGGAATGAGTTTGCTGGCGTTTGTTGCAGAATGTTTAGTCAGTATGCTCTGGACTATAGTTATTAGGAAGCAAACTATCAGTCTTGTTCTGACAATCACTCTAGGACCAAGTGCATTAAGACTGCTTAACCGCAAATTCTTCAGGGACTGTCATCATTCCTAATGAGGCCCACCATCACTGCACGAGATGGGAAGCAGTTATGGAGGGACTTGGCTTGATGTCAGATCAGTTAATTTTAGAATGGCCAGTGAACTCCTGTCTTCACACAAGCATTTCGAGTCTCCCAAAATCATAGTGTCCTTATGCCTTTCAACCTGTGCCAAGCCATCCATCAGGCATCAAGCTTACTGTGTGGGATCGCAGACGACTGGAAAGGCCATTGTGTTCGCTCAGAAGAGCCGCAATGGAAAGCTTTGTGATTGTGCATGGGGAGGACGACTGGAAAAACAGGTTCTGATCGCTCCAGCTGAGAGCAAAATGAAGCGCTGTTGTCTCTCGCTCAGTTGCACTCCACGCTGTTTCGAGAGAATGAAACGGAGATGATTAAGCAGAGATAAAGTATCCTGCTGAGGAGTTAATAACGAAAACATCCCACACTATGCCATAAATCACCAATAAGCTTAATCAAATCAGGAAAGCTAACAACCCAAAGAAGCTCTTTTTGGGAATTGCCAGAGTTTGGCGTAATCTTTCACACAGGTATGCATTTCAAAGGCTGCACTCTGTTACGGCAAACGCACGGGGAAACAAAAAAACAAAAAACAGACTATTGCAAGATCTAAACACGCTCCAAAAATCAGACAGGTCAATGGACCACAGATAGTGGCTTGTGGTGAAATGGAATATTTTATTTGTACTCTCCGATTCTTCCTGTTGTGGGAAAGGCTTTGGAGAGAATGTAGCCATTATCTGATTTCTTCTCGAAAGCAGCTGCTTTACATTTCGATGCCATATAAGAACGCATGGAAATCATTTCCAAACAGAAACATAACCCAGCTCCCAGAGGAGAATGCTCAACATGGGTCTAAATTTGGGCTTTGGCTGTCTACCGCACAGAATAGTGAAAAATGAACAAAGTATACTATTCAGACAGATGAAGTAAAATGAATCTTTCATGAATTCCTGACTCTATCATCTGTCAAGCTCAGTCACAATCAGCTTTTTGTTTAAAATAAATCACTTATAAGATGATCAGTCAAAGACCTATTTTACTTACACGACCTGCTTGACAACCTGACAAAACTGGCAACATTTTTCCTACGGGTAACTGTGTAGTCTATAAATGCCTGTAGCCTCTGTGACACACCTTTTTCAAAGCAGAAGTTTCAGTTTTACAAACCTTGTAAAGTCTGTATCTTAAAATGAGACAGCTCTTTCTCCCTGGCCCATGGGATACTCTCCAAATGTTCACTTTCCTCCCATGGCTTTGCTTGACCATACTCAGGAACTTGATGCTTCACTGTCTTTAGCCTGCCTGATGCCCACTGGCATGTACCGATTCCCCAAAACCCTTCCTAGCAGCAATGAGGCTCCTACGGTTGTCAAATTGCCATTTGAACCTGCATTAGTTGCTCAGACCTGTCTTACTTACACTAAATCACCACGATAAACTCCTAACTTTATTAACCTAAACAGCGCCACCTGTGAAATCTACTGTGACTGGAACTTAACACCATAAACCTTTGATTTATTACTTATTATTCTTAAGTATTGCCACTAGTGATGCACCAAAATGAAAACACTGGGCTGAAATTAGAAAAAACGTTTAAGTAAAATAAACATACTAACAGTACTAAACATACTAACAAGATTACAGTATATACAAAATGAAAATTCTCCACAAAAGAAAATGCCTGTTCTAACTAAGGCAATAAATGCCATAATGTTTTATTTTTACTTTGCACTTTGAAACTGTAGTTGGTGAATCCTGTCAACATTTAAAACACTGTGGCTACAGATGGTGCTGGCGTACTTGCAGGGAATTTCCTTTCTGCTACAGTTTTTTTTTTTTTTTTTTTGGCTATAGTCTGCATATTAAACGGGATCTTGTGTTTTCAGTTGGTATCAAAACTGTACTGGAGAAGTGAATAGGTATTGGTTTATATTTACTTGTGGCTAAAGTCCCTAATAGAAAATAGTCCTACATAGCTGACATGTTTACTGTTGATCAGCTGCCACTCAAACTGTTTCAATCATCATTTTCATTAAAATTACTTACGAATTATTAAGTCTTAGATTTCGACATTTTACTGTAGACTTGTTCAATCTCTGTCATGCTTTGTTTAAATGACTGGCTGAAAACCGTAAGCCATTTTTGACCACTTTCAGATGAAAGTTTGGTGCATCTCTGCGTAAAAGTACTATTAAAGGTTCAAGAACTACTATAAACCTAAAATGTTAAGCTAAAGAGAGTGAGGAACTGAAGTGTGGGTCCCTTTTAAGGGTTTAACAGGTCACATCTGCAAATTAGACCTTCCACGTGGCTGGAAATGGGTTCCTCTTTTGGGTGTTCTTGGTTCTCCTTATCAAATTTCAGGGAAATTTTTACATCGCAGCTCACTGATTCAATTAGACTAGAGGTCTTTGGAAATGTGACAGTATTTACGAAGCTCTATACAAAAAACACTAGAGTGAACATTAAAGCTGAATTTTCAGAGAGACATCAAAAAAGAAAGACTAAGTTTGAAGGGGGGGGAAGAAAGATTAGTGGCCATTTAAGCGGTTTAATTGAGATTTTAATTTTTAACTAAGACGCTTGAGGAAACTCAGTGTCTCCTGCTTATCATGGATGAGAAAGCAGTTAAATTGCTGCTAAATATAAGGACATTAAGGCTATACTTGCTGTCCTCATTTGCCTCTGGCTAGATGCTGTCATTAGGATGAAGGGTGTGAGATGAAGGAGGAGGCAGGACTACAGCTTAGTTTGAAGCCGATCTGGGAGGAGGGCCAGCAGGCACTTAGGATATGATTAATCATTGTTTAAATACCCTCGTTTCCAAAGATTCACAGCTTCTGCCAGAGCTGCATAGCGAACATCCACCGACACTGCATTTGTAGGACACCACCAAAAAGCTTTTGGAGAACAGTACATTCAGATCAGTTAATTTCTCAGCAATGGCGCTGATTGGGCCGATGTAGTTTCGTATAGAACCTGCCACAGCAGGGAGTTTCACAGGAGGTTGCAAGAGGAGCTAGGGAGAAGATGCACCATATACATGTAGGCTGCAGGGTGAACCAGAGGTTACGGGGGATTGTTTAAACCATACCTTACGCAGATACCATCTAAGACAACGCATGCAGCGTTTCAGCCACAAGCTACAATCTAACAGTGAGGAAGCATTTTTCACTCGGAATAAAACACTTTCAGAGCAAGGCTAAAGAAATATATAGGGCCAGCATACATGTTTGGATGCATTGCAGTACTGACAAAGACTACTGGCTGGAATGGGGGCCACAAACAGTTTGCATGCCTATTATACATCTGTACACATCTCTCAGAATCTTTTAAGATAATAAACTAGAGGTTCAATACAAATTCAGTAATATTCAATAAATTTGTTTAAAATATTTGAACACTGGAAAGACCAAATAGAATAACCGACACGTTTTCTACTTTTATTCATCCTTGCACTTCTGTGAAGCAACAAACCAAATCTGAGCTCCTGGGGCATTGTTTATGTCATCAGCAAGCAAACCATACCTTGCATAGATGCCATCTAAGACATCATCCAGAGCAAGCTGGCTCGTCGCTCAGAAGAACAGAAAAAGAAGCCATCTGCTACAACCCAGTACGGCTTGCATGCTTGTGAACGGCAAACAAAAAAGGCCTGCAAGCCTGAGTAACGTCTGGCACACTTGACTTCTGCTGTGTGGATCTAGTTCATGCTCATGAACAGCACAGCAGTCATTTGATCTATATAGGTCACGGTGCTCGTGTTTTTTTTTTTTATTCCTGTAAGAACTTAAGCAAAAGAGACTGCTGCAATTATCGAGATTTCAATCCTGCCACGTTTTCCTTTCTGCTGTTAGCAGTTTTGCGACAGGAAGAGATCCAGACCCCGCTCCTCTAAACAAGCTGTAATCTCCTGTAGATTATCTAAATGGGCCTTCTCAAGCCACATGCTGAATGAGATCCACCACAGAGTAGTTCATCATAAAGAATCCCATTCCCATAGGGGAAAAAAAAAACAACTGCTTATACAGCTCTGCTGATTTCAGGTTCTACAGATTTCATTACATTATTTCTTTTACTGCAGATACTTCCTGGTCATTACTGTGGTATGGTCGGCCACACAATGGAAAACAGAAAGGGGAAAAACATTTCTCGTGTAGAATGCCATTGTGTATTAGTGTAAGCCATTTGGTGTTCGGAGGAATGCGTTGATGACGAACTACTTGGTTTCCCACAGGCATCCTCTACCAAAGAAGCAGCAATACCATTCAAAGAAAATACAATTCCTCAGGCCTATCGCTGCATATAAAATCCTGCCTAATATAAAATCAAAACATCTGAGACAGAAACTTCAGCGAGACGTTCAAACGCTGAAAAGGTTTTTTAAAAAGTATCCAATTTACCCAGGCTTACAGCAAATCCTGACCTCAGTTTCAGTGCAGATTACTCAAAAATGACCACTACAATATAATACAAAGTCTTAACATATGTATAAAATCCTGTGGTTTCCTTACCACTGTGAACAAGCAGTTTCAAACCACGTTTGATGTTCACAAACATTTGTGGTGAATGGGAAAAAAACTTTCTGAATGCTCCAAAGATTTTGGTTGTAGTTAGGTTTCACAAGTCTTCTCAGAGTGCCCTCTCTTTACGGCTCTGTCTCACATTGTCCTATAGTTCAATACTGTCTGTATGAAGCAGTTTTTGCTGGTCACTATTTTTCCTTTGGGATTCACACAGCTTCCACTGCGACGGAAAAAATGTGAGGCTCATTTAGTTTATAATTATGGCAGCAAGGGGTGAAACTGGGGCTAGGAGACTTCTATGAGAAAACGGCAGCAATCCTAAGAGGGGCGTCTCTTGGTTTTTCAGCCTTTGAAGTGCATGGCAGTATACCTGACCACACACATGCAGAAACAAACACATGGTGAACGACACCCAACTTCAAACTGCTTAAGGAAACAGATATCCAGACTGTTTGCACTTTACTGAGACCAATGAAAACACATTACGGCATATCAGGCGCCATGACAAATTGCAGTCGTTAGTAAAGGTTGCATCTCCAGCCTGTGCCGCTAATGGCACCTTTGAAAATTCGCCAGTGCCAGGAATGTCATGTGATGAATTTATTTGCAGCACACTGAGAGCGCGGAGAGAAACAGCTTGTGTTTCCTGCCTGGCCTCATGACAAGACAAGCCTCGTCAGTCTGTATCGCACCAGGCAAACAAACTGACAAAACAGATTAGCAACATCCCAGCTCTCGCTTCCTGCTCTTGAAACGGCATTCCCGTGAATGACACACTGGAACTCCTAAAGCAGTCGCGCACACACACACAAAAAAAAAGGGGGTACATTTTGCACCCGCCTCAGGCGTGAAGCAGAACAGACGACCACTGAAACTTTGCCAGTCCACTCCCCTCTCCAAACCCTACACAACAAGCACAGTGAAGTCATGGATTAGTGCAAGCTCCCCCACACAGAGCCCAGAGGGAGGGTGTGGGAGTGGGAAAACATGCAGTGTTTCAGCCACAAGCTACAATCTAACAGTAAAGAAGCATCTTTCACTCCGAATAAAACGCTTTCAGAGCAAGGCTAGAGAAAAATATTTGGCCAGCAAACAGGTTTGGATGAATTACAGCACTGATAAAGACTTCTGGCTGGAATGGAGACCACAAACAGTTTGTATGGCCCATTATGTATACACACGTACACATTTCTAAGAATCTCTTTAAAAAAATTCAATAATATTCAATAAATTTGTTCAAAATATTTGAACACTGGAAAAACCAAATCGAACAGCTGACACATTTACTTCTTTTATTAACCCTTGCACTTTTGTGAAGCAACAAATCCTTGCACCTCTGTGAAGCAACAAATCCACACACTGGACTCACTGGAGACAGTACTGGTCTTAAGCCCAAGTTAAGTCCAAAAAATGTCTTCAGCTACTCTGGATAGCTAGCTAGGTTGGATGCTCCCAGTTTCACTTATTATTCAGAATAAATGAGATTGTACTGGCATGACAGCAGTTCCAAGCTGTTGGAAAAATAAAGTCAATATGACTGCGTTAAGCCATATTGGCTTTGTATCCATCCCAACAGCAGGATCAGAAACTTGTAGACCTTCCAAACGTGAGGACATCCAAGTAGCGGTCTCCCAGTTCACTCAGCAGTTCTCAGTATGCCCTGTCTACTTGTCCTTATCCATATACACTTGGCCTCAGCCTCATGACCCATATACACTGTATGGGGCAGGTGGTGACCTGGTGGTTAAGGAGTCGCCCTTACGATTGGAAGGTCATGGGTTTGGATCCCAGGACTGCCAGTGGCACCACTGAGGTACCCTTGAGCAAAATACCATCCCCACACACTGCTCCCTGGGCACTGTGTTGCTGGCTTCCCACGACTTCACTCGGGTGAATGGGTTAAACGCAGAGAAGAATTTCACATTGTTCACACTGAGTGCTGTGGCGTGCTCACGCGTGATAAAAACAGCCACTTTATACCTTTATTTTGAGCTGTCCCAGACAAAAGATGACCTAAACGGTGGTCCTATGACGTACTGTTCAAAAGTGGTCGTAGTCACAGCCTTGCGACCAAAGATAGCCTGTAACTAGTTTCTGAATATATCAGAAATTTAGGATGACCACCTCACAGTTTGTGTGCTGCTACTAGCCAATAAAAATGCAACATGAAGAGACGTATTTATCAACACGACAGCACGCAAAATCCAAACTGCACAGTGGCGAAACGAAGGAATACCGGTAAGTGGGACACAGCTACGCTGCCTCTTCTTTGGCTTTTCTCTGCACACATTAAAAGCATGATAACCAGAGCACAAGTCATCTTAATAAATTCCATAGCGAGCAGCACTGTACACAATCCATGACCTTAGCCTTAAGAGCAAAATCAATATCCATCAGTAACCACAGCTGACTAAAATTTTCAAACTATTTTGGTAGGAAAAACAAACTACTACCAGAGTTTTATTTGTAAAGGATTCCTAAATGGCATATAGTCAGCTCACAAACAACAAAATACAACAAACAAATGAATGTTATTCAAAAGCCCCTATAATATAATCACAGCCCATATGACTATCATGTAGAGACATTTTCGCTCCAATATTCATTATTTCAAAAGGTAGATTCCGCTAAACCTGTTAATTTTCAGATGATCTTACCTTCCGAGTCTCTGACGCCACACCCCTCCCACCCACCCACCCACCCACCCAGAACAGTCATTGCTTCTCAACCATGAAATGCAACATGACATTTCATTCACTCTCATACAACCCCTAAACAATGCACGCACCCTTAACAACAAATACAACATATGCTGTTGTCCCACATACCCTGTGAGGACAGCTGAATGATGACTGAAAACCTTTCTTGTCCTGAGGTCATGGCACGAACCATTAAAACTGCATCAAGCACCAAGTTCATTTGGCATAAATACACTTCAGTCAGTTTTAATTTTAATTACCTTGACTCCTGAGTTTCTAAGCATATGCAGAGTCAAATCTGCGGAACAAATCCTTAGTTAGCCTAAAACTGCACTAATACCACGGAGCTTACACCATCATCTTGCCCGTGACCTCTAAACATATCCCACAATAGAATATTTATGGCAAATTATAAATAATTAATGTGACTGGGTCGATGGACAGTCAAAATCGCAGCTATTTCTTTGTTCTTTCACAGAGCTTCAAAAAAGGAGAAATGTCTACGAGCAAGATCTTTAAGTATTGGTCAAAGTGGAATTTAGGACAAAGTTCACACATAAGCGCATCAAGGCAACAGTGGGCAACTCTGAGGGGGTCAGATTAACCCTTAACTAAATAAGCTGACATCTCCAATTAAGTCCAATCCAATGAATGCCATGCTGTCTACTCCCCCACCCTCAGCTGTGCCGTTTGCTACTCCCCAGCCAAGCTTCAATCCAAATGCCATGAAAGATGGCCAATCACGAGAGCTTCTCAGTCATGCAAGGTCACTCATACAGGCCATTTTATCCCATTCTGTGTTTTTTGGCCTTTTTTTACTGAAAGTCCTTTGTTACCCCAGCAAGTCTGTGTTAGATTGCATAGGATTGCATAAGATGAGCAGCTCCAAGTATCAACTTCTACATATTGCATTCTGTTTAGTGCATACAGTGTATTATAATCAAGATACATCAGAGCTACTCAGCAATTAAATGCAATAAGTCACCTAAACATACAATGAGTGTGTTCTAAGCACACTGTTTCTGATGAGTGCATGTCCCGACATAACACGAGCTACTGATACTGCCTGGGGAGTGCTTGCTAATAATGTTTTCCAAACTTAAACATTCACATAATTGAATTAATAGAAAAACTAGGGCCCAACTGTTAAGACTTTTTGACCAATAGCCATTCTGATTTGAAGGGGCAAAAAACGAAAAATATTAGCTGACATTAGGGCAGCAACATTTTTTTGTTTTGTTGGTCAGTTATTCACGTGATCTAATTTAAACATACATTTATAGGCCTAAATGGCTGAGACATGAGCAAAATGTTTTGCTGAAATTGTGCGAATGCAGTTTAAGCTTCTGTGATAAGAAAAGCTAAAGTGATAAAATAGCAAATATGCAGATAAATACTATGTCTCTAGGCTGCAGAATCTTTTAATCGGTTTAAGATTTGAACAAAGTAGCTAGATATTTTTACTATTATTAAACTGTGTGAACAGGTTTCCAGTATATTCTCACAAATCATGCTGCGTGTCCTCAGGTAGAACTTTTATTTTTGTTTGTCAGAAGAGCAGCACCGAGGGAACTTGCTTCGGAACCTACACGGGGGAGTTGTTTTCTTCTCAGGTGGTTGAAGGTAACGTTGTGCTTCTGTGTAAACATATATATGACACATATAACACATGCAAAGTGAGACTTGCATGTGTTATATGAAGTATTTTCTTTTTAAGAAAATGCTCCCAGAGTTCACTTCTTATTAAGCTTTCAGCCTTAATGCTTTTTTTTTTTTTTTTTTTGCTTCCCTGCAAATCTGTAAGTGAAGCATTGCAGGTTATTAAAGTCATTAACTTGCTCTAGGTTGGATGGAAAACCTGCAAAAAAAAAAAAAAAAAAATTGACATTATCAGTAATGTTAATTATCAACTGAGGTTAAAACTGTTTCAGATATAGCTGATGGGTCACTTAATTTTTTTTTTATTACACTTTTATTTCATACTCCAAACAAACAGCTAAACAGTGCTCTATTGATGACGGCTTATTTTAGCAGTATCTATAGACTGGCATGTATACAAGAAAATATTACACTCTCAAAAGTGAGGATTATAATATTATCTAAATCTAATTCAGGCCTAAAATCTCCATGCTGAAATTCATACCATTACACTAAAAAAAAAACAAAGATTTAGGCACAGACTAAAACAGTCAGACCCACAGTACACTGTGGAGTGACTAAAAAAAAATCAACAACAATCCTTATTAGGTCCTATACTAATATGCACATTTGGAAAAAAGTAAAACAAAAGACTGGACCGATGGGACACAGGCATCTCGTTCTGGCACTAAATGTGCTTTCCATGGTGTTTAGAACATTCTTCAGGTGGTGTTTATTCAGCAGTCAGCAGTCCAAGTTTGCTTGGACAGCTGATGAGACTACAGTCTGTTAAAGGATACCAGACACAAGGCTTTTATGACCTCTTAGGCTTTGTGCCATTTAGGATACAGGAACCACCCTCTTCTATTGATGACAAATGAAGATGCACACCAATGCTGGCCATTAAACTGTCTATACAAGCTGGTAGTGAGGGCTGTCACTATCAACTAGAAATGCAAACTGCTTGGACCCTGTCCATTAAAAGGGGTCCACCCAACCCTTTGACCAAAGGCAAATGCTCCCAAACTAATTATAAAAATAACCAAATAATCTACTGATTGATTAATTAATCTGTCAAAAAAGTCTGATTTATTTTATATAAATAACATTTCTAATTGCAAACCTACATGCATTAGTGACATCCTGGGTTTGCTCTCTTTCAGCGACGTTTTTAAAAGCAATTTGACCACTAATATGCAATTGCTGAGATTGATCACAGCTTTTTATAATGACCTGCTGATATCTTACTATTCAAAATGCAATCTGATTCATCAAAAATGTCAATTTAAATCAACTGAAATTTTATAGAGTATTAGAATTGATCAATCACGACAGCCCCAACAGGTAATAAGTTTCAAACAACAATTTTCAGTTTTAAAAACAAGGTCCATAAAGACATGCTTGGATGAGTTTGGTGTGGAAGAACTTGTCTGGCACCCACAGAGCCCTGACCTCAACCCCATCCAACACCTTTGGGATGAACTGGGACAGAGATTGCCAGCCAGACCTTCTCGTCCAACATCAGTGAATGACCTCATAAATGCTCTACAGAATGAGCACAAATTCCAACAGAAACACACCAAAGAGTGGAAGCTGTTCTAGCTGCATAAGGGGGACCAAATTATTAAAGTCTATGTATTTGAATACATGTCATTTAAAGGCCCTGTTGGTGTAATGGTCAGACGTCCCAATACTTTTGTCCATATAGTGTAGAGGTAAATAGCCATGCCCCTGTTGCCACACTGATAGAAATACATCACCAAATTCCCTCTGGTGTAATCTTAAAAGAAGAAAGCAGAACAAAACAGCCTAATCAACCAAGATATGTCACTTTTGTGAGCCATTCTGTGGTATGATGATACTCTTATAGAATATCATCAAACTGAGGTTTATCAATACTGTCTAGCAATAAAGTATATAAAAGCAAGGTAATGATTCATGAACATAAGGCATGGGGTTAGCCGGAAAGATTTTCGCAGCAATCACTCCTTATTGTCCACATCAGCATATGAGTAATAACTAAAATTACACATTACTGAGTAGTTTAAAGGTCTTGAGTCTTAAGATAAGATAAGATTAGAAAGAACTTTATTCATCCCGAGGGAAATTCTTTTGTCATAAACATGCACACTGCAACAAGAGGAACAAAGATAAGCCAGAGAGCTAGGAGGGGAAGAAAAAAAAAAAAAAAAAAAAAAAAAAGAAATTAATAAACAATAAAATAAAATAGTAATAGTGCAAACGGAGTAAGTAAACTATTACAAAAAACTAACAAGTAACTATAACAAAGTAAAATAAAATAAAATAGTAATAGTGCAAACGAAATAAGTAAACTATTACAAAAAACTAAACTAACGTAACTATAACAGAAATAATAAATAACAGATTATTAATGCCAGTGGTTATTAAAAAGTGACGGTGTTTGTGCCATGAAAATATGAAGAATGCAGTAAAATGATATAGCAGCAGGTGATGAGAGGATGAGACAATATTCAATACCATACAGATAAATAAATGCTGAGTTATATTGCACAATCCCGAACTTAACGCCAAAGGTTGACAAAGATCACCAGCAGAAAGAGGAAAAGTTGTACAGTCTTACTGCCACAGGTAGGAAGGATACTGAGAAGCTTTTTCAGCATTCTGTTCCTAGACACCTCCTCCAGGTTCTCCAGTCTGACACCCAGGACAGAACCAGCCTTTTTAATCAGCTTGTTCAGCTTGGGAATAGTCCACTTACCATCCACATAGTCAATCAGCCAGAACATGCATGGTGTCCAGATTTTGTCTCTTTAGAGCTGCAACTGCGAGATTTAAATAGCTAACAAAACGCCAGAACTCAATCGCCACCTAAACAACCCAAATTGTTTTTGTGAAACTTCTCTGCATTTCCTCAAACTGAATTCAGGCCTTTACTAATGTCACACAGACTTCTGAGCGTGGTTTAGGACTCAGTCGCCTAATTTATGACTGCTTTGTGAATATTGGTCCTGCTGTTGTCTAAAAAGGCTACAGTTTTGTTCAGTTTTATAGCTCACAGTAAGTCACACTGTGTCCTAAACCACATCCACAAGTCTGCGCCAACTTAATGAAGATCTGGATCTCTCTCTGAGAGAGAGACATGTACAGTACAGGCAGATTAAGAAAAGTGTTGGTGATGTATTTTCACAGAACTGTTCAAAAAGAGCTTTTTGGTGAGTACTGAGTTCTGGTGTTTGTAAGTAACGTTAGCATCACGGCTGCAGTTCTATACTGAAGAAACAACATTTGGACGCTAAACATGCTGACAGACTACATCTGGGGCGGAAAATTGCGCAAATTAGACTGTTTGCCAACCTGTTCTTTTAATAGAATGGTGAAGTTGCATAAAGGCTACATAAGCATTTCACGAAATGCATGTGGGACACATAAAATCTCAGAGTTGCCAACGTCTTGCAGTCGTGTTACACCATACATTTTCTACTAACCTGAATCTTGAGAAAAACACACAAAATCCAATCCTAATTCTACGCCTCAACAAAACAGAGGGGATACAAAAAGTAAACTAATGGGCGCTAGCAGGTACATTACATCGTATTCATTTGTCAGAAGCTTTTAACCAAAGCAACTCACAATACGAGGAAACATTCAAGTTTCAGGATAGCGTGAGAACCAGAGGAGAGTTCTAAGTGCTAAAATCTTTATGCAGGGAGTGGTGCAAGAAGACAGATGCATCAGGAGAGGAGATGCTCTCCGAACAGATGAGCCTTCAAGAGGTTTTTGAAGGTATAAAAACATTTAGGGAACTGAAATGAAGAAACTCGAGACAAAACAACGAGTTAAACAGAAACTGCAAGACCCAGGACAAAGCAGACACATGAGAAGTGTGAGAGCAGAAAGTGGTAAACCTGTCACGCAAAGCAAGTCAGTATAATCCCATTTGTAACTGACTGCTTTTAAAACTTGTTTGCTTTATGAGTCAACCTCTTTTTTATCCAAATCTCTCTCTAATGTTATCTGACCTGAATCTCTCCTACCATAGATTTCCACCCTATCTGGGAGGGAATGGAAAGAAAAGCACCCGCTTCCTCAAAGACATATGAATCCAGCCACTGCATCTTTTTTTTTTTTTTTTTAAACTTCTGCTCACGCAATGTCGCAAGACAGCTGCGTGCACTTGGAGCAAAGTGCTGACTGTGTAACTCTGTTTATGTGAGCTGGCAGATGCTCAGAATTGGCCACTGTAGATGGACAGGATGGAGAAACCACCCTTCCCACCCAGAGAGTGACAAGGTCAATTGTGGTCTATTGGGACTTCTGACCATGGATGGCTGCGCAATCATCAGGATTCATATTCAGCTCTCATATTCTGTCTCTCTGTCAGTCGCTCTGCTTGGAGGTCATGTGATTTTTTTCCACCTCAGTGATTGGAAACTGCATATTACAGGTGCACTACATAACAGCTGTGTAACCGGCCATGTACCAATGAACCACACTTTTTCACGTGAAGCATATGTACACAAGAAAGTAAACGTAAATAAGAGACTAATTGTGTCTATCTTTTGCACATTCATTGCATTGTACTCAAAATAAATTGTACATTTTAATGCTGACAGGCAAACACTGTCTTTTAATGGTCAAGATGATTTAAATAAATTTCCAGCATTCCCCTTTCAAACTGCAGCCTGGACATGCAATTGTTTAATTAGAGGTCACATGACTTGGTGACTTTCAGATTCTGTGCCCTACAAACATGGCACTAGGTCAGAAAATCTCAGCGTCAAGATCACTTCAACTTCCAGTAACCGGGGATCCTCCAAACTGTTACAGGGATTTGAAATTTGACTTCTGAGACGATTTCTCATTTTGAAACATCTGAAAAGAGACTGTGGTGGGTTTAGAGGGGGCCTTGCTCTTGTTCACTGCTATGCTTATTTACACATTGGCCTTTGGCCAAAAATGGCAAAATACAATGGGACTGCAGCAAGTGTATTTGTCAGGATTTCAGCCATCTATAATATATTTTTATTTTACTGCAAGGAACATAAATATGCAACCTCACTAAAATCATGTCAGGAGGACAGAATGTACACAGGCACTTCCCCCAAGGGTTCAGTGCGGCCATGTGTCCAGATAATGGCAGAAGTGAAAGCGAACAAGAGCATTTGATCTGACTCAAGTTAAAGTTTAATCAGAAAAAAACCCTCTGCAACGATCCCTACCCATTTCCACTGTGCCATCCCACCACCCAGCAAAAGGGCTTCGCTCAAGTGAGTACGACCAGGTCAGAGCCTGTTTAAGAGTTGGTAGTTAAAAGGCATTCTCAACAGCCGTCGACTCCTACCCTGTCTGCCCACCATCTGTTACCTTGATGATGAAAAACCACAGCTGAGAGAGTTAAAGGCCTCTCCTTCGGCAACACTCGTGTCCTTTCCTGTCAGAATAAACACTGGTTCGGTTTTTATCTGAGTTGTTTTTGCAGGATGAATGTACCAAAACCTTGATCTTTTGATCATTTAGACCACCTGGGGGCTCTTACAGGTCCAACAGAGACAGGACGGTCACCATTAAGGGTGTGATTTCAATACATTATTGATACAGGACATCCTCCCTTCTGAGCATGTCATTTTTAACAGAACCTGCGGTCATGACTGTGAACAATGTGAACAATGTGAAATTCTTTCTTTGTATTTAACCCATTCAGCAAGTGAAGCAGTGGGCAGCCACCAACGAGGGGCGCCCCGGGAGCAGTGGGGGGGACGGTACCTTGCTCAAGGGTACCTCAGTAGTGCCATTAGCAGTCCTGGGATACAAACCCATGACCTTCTGATCGCAGGGGCAACTCCATAACCACTAGACCACCAGCTTGTAAGTCTATTTCTGTAACGTTGCATTGTTTTCTCAAGAACACCATTTTGCACCACGTTGCAGTATTGAGGGGGTCCGAACTCTAACCAGCTACATTTCCTACCAAAATATGAACCTGAAACTATTAGAAAATATGTATTGTTCCCTTATTAACTGCTGATATGATCTCAGAAGACAGAGAAAAGACTGACTATATGATCAGGAGATTCCCAGCTGCTAACTGAGTACACAATCCTGGCTGCAGAAATGAACTGTCCTCTTCATTGGGATTTCAATGAGAACTGGGAGGAATCTGGGTTAAATTCTGCAGTATTTACCTGCTGGTAGGTTGTTACACTTACTGACAGCTGATATGAACTCAGGGGACAGAGAAATGACTTTGACTACGTGGTCAGCTGATAACTGAGTTGGCTGAAGAATTGAATATGAAAGACTTTTCCATTGAACCTTAATACAAGACTAGGATGAACCTGGGTTAAACTGCAGTATTTACCTGCTGGTAGGAGGAATCCTCGGGTCGAAAATCACTGCTGGTCTGCTCGAACTGCAGATTGAAGTGAGGGAGGCGATGGAGCAGGTTAACCCACCACGGTGGGGAATAATTCACCACGGCGGCCATTCTTATTTACAGAGGTGGAAACCAAACGCAGGACAAGATCAGATCAGCTATCTTAGGGTCGAAATAGAAACTGCACCAAACTGCAAACACTCGACACACACCAGGTCGTCTCCAGGGTCATTTGTAGCTTCTCTTTATGTCCGTTCTCTTCATCTAAAAGGAAGAAAACGAGGCTGTTTCTTCAGGATCTAACATCTCATCGCCTGATCAGGTTCATCCTGATAGCAGGAGCCTGGAGACTGGCTTTGTTGCCCTCTCTTGGCTTTAACTAGATAAAAACAGTTAAAACACAAACCGGCAGGATGAAGACGTGAACCTTAATGATCTAACTAAACTTCATGAAAACCTACAGCTTCTAGTTTCGAGCTGGCAGCTCGGTTCCTTCTTTTTTTGTTGTTGTGATGGGCTAGCCTGCCAGCTAGCTCTCTCAGTAGATTAGATCCAGCCTTAATTAGTCGGACACAGCACCATGACCTCGAAATACGTCTAAGCTTCAAGCCTGCTTTAAACCGAATCTGCAGAGACACTGGTCTTACTGGTATGACTGTGGTTATCTCGTAAACCTGTCTGATGTCCTGTTGTTGTTAGCTAGTCATTGAGACAAGAGTCGTTTGATCTTCATGTCTGGTCGAGCTAAACCGACCCCTCTGCTGTGATTCCGTATGTTCCTCTTCTCGCTTGAATCTGCTCTCGTTTTCTCATTTCCTGTAAACGTCTAGCCTCCAGTGGTCGGATCCTGATCACTCTGTATCGTGTCTTTCTATCGATGAGCAGTAATCCTTCCTCCGGTGTGAACGACACCGACTGATGCCCACACTGCAGAGCTCCAGCAGAGCTTTATCCAGACGGACTGGGGGGCTCAGCTGCAGCCCACTCACAGAGCACAGCGACACCCAGTGTCTGAACAGTGAAACAGCACTGACACTGACATCAGGAACTCATGCAGAATGAGGTCACCTGCAGTATGCACTGCCTTCACATGGATGTGTTGATTTATTGTGTTCAAAATGATCATAATATTGTGTGCTATTAGTTATCTTTATATGAAATAAATAGCTTTAGATTTACTTTACACTGTATATATCTTGTATATATAGTTCAATCATATATATATATATATATATATTTTTTTTTTAAATTTCTGGTGTAGCGCCCCCACGTGGCCAAATTTCATGAAACTTGGTGGGCACCCAAAATTCTCACAAGCAATCAAGTATACCAAGTTTGCCATGACTCTAACCAAGCATTGCTGACATATGGCTCACTTCCTGGTGTCTTCACAATTGAATTTTATTGGACGACAGCTGCGATTTA
This sequence comes from Brycinus macrolepidotus, assembly GCA_037974445.1. Lineage (NCBI taxonomy): Eukaryota > Metazoa > Chordata > Actinopteri > Characiformes > Alestidae > Brycinus > Brycinus macrolepidotus. The sequence goes on along the minus strand of JBBPCZ010000148.1, from coordinate 10,256,383 downwards.
TTATGGCCTAGCAAAATTCTTTCGATAACTTTTGGGGCTTTTCTCAATGTGTTCTTCTCTGCTCTTGTGTTCTCATGGACTTGTGAAATGTCATCAGTCATGGCCCAAGTATGGTTACAATTCGAAGTTCACATCTAACCAAGTACAGATCAAGTACCTGGACGTGTCCTCAATTTGTGGGTTTTATTAAGGACGCATCAGGAAGTGACTTGTGTAGACTTGGGGAGTCAGGTTTCCTATAATGCATTTCACACAAAGTAGCGGCAGTGGCTACAGAGGAACTACCCCATCTAGAGTCCTGAGCAGAACTTGCTAGGTCTGAAATTCCAAGAACAGGAGGGTCAGTGGGGCTTCTCACCCTATCTATCCTTTAAAAGATTTTCTTTTTGCTACAAAGTAAAACTGACTGTCTGCACGTTTATGCATCATCATTCTATAGATGCTAAACTCATGAACAGATTTAGTTTACCTTTGCAGTAAATAGACACTGTTCTTAAAGGGGGCATTTTACTCACTTTTGGAAAGTCTTTATCAGACATCTACACTCTAGGTTTGGTTATGGGACATCATTCTCTCTCTCTCTCTCTCTCTCTCTAAAAGTCAAGTGAATGATAAAACATGTCACAGAAAGAGACCAGACGCCTTGTCTTGAAAACATATTCTGCTGCAAATATTTTCCCCCCAGACATTTCCTTGTCTCTGCTTTAAAATGAATCAATAAATGCTAGAAGGCAAGGAGGGCAGATCTACTGTTGTGACCCAGCTGTCATCCATATGACAGAACAGGAATTGATTCTGTCTGGTAAAGACATAAAAATATATTTGAATCCCTCTGATTGATAAAAAAAAAGACATCACTGATCTATGGATGAGTGGGCTACACCCAGGTTGCCATGGCTACGCTAAGAGCAACAAGTTCTGAGAGGACAGCATGGCAAGCTGAATGTTGTTTTAGTGAAGAGGCAAAGAAATGAGTTGGAAATAGAACAAATTCTGTCACCCCTGACTTCAATGACCTTACAGCTCTGAACTACCAGATTAATGCTGAAATTAGAGCATTTGATTAGTTACTTTAAAATAAAATAAAATAAAAATGTCAAAGAAAATTAAATAACGACAGTTTAAGCACACTAGGGATCTGAGCATAGAGAAGTTTTCATCTGGGGAAAACCACCACCACACTGCTGACCAAACCAGACCTCTAAACTTAGCAGCCAGTCAAGAGCGCTTCTAAGAAAAGAGAATGGAAAGGCAGAAAACAGTATCGGTGACTGAACATGCTGTTCTAGAGACTGTGATTCTAAAATCTAACATATACAGTTTTCCCTTTACACCAAATGCAGGGAGGTCAGAAATATTTAGTGTCTGAAGTTTGCCTCTTTAGTTTGCACCGAAGCTGTGGAGCTTATGTAGCTAACAAACAACATGTAAAAAGGCACAGTGTAAGAATCCGCATAACCAAGTCCATGAGAGTCAATTTCTTATTTAAGAACTTATTTAACGATGGTAACCAATAGCAAACGTTATGGACATTCTTTAGGTTATTTCATAAAATGTTTAAACTTTTCAGAAAAAAATGTTTTTAACTTAGCATCAGACTGATGGTAGACTCATTGTGTGTGGAAAGCCTGGAGAATTCCAACCAGACTGCACTATGGGTGCAAGGGAAACACCAAAGTCCTGGGTTGTTTTTCCTACAGTGGTACTGAGGAGCTTGTGTTCATTGATAGGATCATAAATTCAAAAGTTTTTTGGACCGCCTTTTAAAAGAATACATTGCCAGAAAGAATTATAGTCTTGGAACTGTCTGTGTAATTACACGCCACTTTTTTTTTTACATATTTTCCCATGAAAACACAAAACACAATGAACGTCACACAATTTAAAGTATGGCACAAATACTTGTTGGCAGAATGAGGGGAATGCTAATAAATTTATTAAAAAAAATAAACATGAATTATAAAGATTTTGGCATGTCAAATTAAATACATGGGTTAAAAGCAGGCAAAAAACAACAACTTTGGGATCTGAAATTTGCCTCTAGGTTTTTACTGGAGTTAAGAGGCTAATGTAGATAAAAAGTAATGATAGCCTATACACTGTCAGGAAAAGGTACTGTGGAGGTAAATTTAATCCCCAAGGTACAAAGACTGTAAACGTACCCTCTTTAAAGCCACACTAATTTCACTTTCAAATTCATATTTCTTCATGACCTGATAATCATACTAAAAAGTCACCCTGGTGCTCTGTGTCAAGTTTATTTATGTACCCCATTACCCATCATCATACACAAATGTAAAAGGGGCATTTGACTGACGCTCTTATCCAGAGCAACTTACAATCATTAGTAACAGGGACAGTCCCCCTGGAGCAACTGAGGGTTAAGTGTCTTGCTCAAGGACACAGTGGTAGAAAGTGGGGGGGTTTGAACCTGCAACTTTGTGGTCATCAGGTTCATAGGCAAGTGTTTTACCCACTAGGCTACTACTTCCCCACAAAAGTTATTCAATGTGCTTTACAGGAATATAATAAAAATATTCAGCATAAAGTAGTAGCATACTACATTCAGCATAGTAGGAAGTAAAAAACAAATAAATTAACGAACGCATAGAAAATTAAGAGAAGTAAGAAGATTAAAGGTCAAGGGGTTGGATAAGGGTGCCCTAGGCTCATTGCTGTCTTTGGGGAAGTGAAGGTTAGCCCTTGAGGTTAGATGACACAGAAGAGCTACTTTAGCACAAACTGCTGAAAAGCATAATGCTGGCCGTGATCAAAAGGTTCATAGCTTGCTGCGCATATGGCTGCATAGTCAAAAATCACTCCGAGTGCCTGTGCTGACCCCATGTCTATTGCCAAACGTACTTACAATGGGCCTGGTCTGAAGAATCATGTTTTCTTTTACATCATGTGGATGGTCAAGTGCATGTGCATCGCTTTCCTGGTGAAAAGATTACACCAGGATGCACTATGGAAAGAAGGCAAGCTGATGGAGGAGGTGTGATGCTCTGGGCAATGATCTGTTGGGAAACCTTGGGTTCTGGCATTCATATGGATGTTACTTTGACACATACCACCTACCTAAACATTGCTGCAGACCAAGTTGACCCCTTCATGGCAACAGTGTTTCCTAAAAACAGTGGCCTGCAGATTCCCCAAATTTCAATGAAGCACATGGACAAACTAGCCTGAACCATGGAGGTCCCACAGCATAACTTTGTGAGAGCTGTTTTGGGGGACCTACACAACATTAGACAAGTGGTTTTAATGTTACGACTAGTGAGTGTACATCTGAGGCAACACACATTCCAACTCTTCCATAAATATAGCAAACAGTGCAATTAAATAAGACAAAATGTTCTTGTATAGTTTCATGCCTAAATAAACTAAATAAACATATTTACATCACACCATCTCCACGGTTTACAGTTGGAGAATTTTAGACGCTGACTGGTCGATTCTCCAAGCCTCTCCTCAAATAAAAATGCAAACCTTAAGCACTTGCAGTTTACTAACCATTACTGGAACTTTGACTGGAACTGGGGTCTGGTGATATGAGACCAAAAAAGAAATTTTAGGCCACAACCACCGCAGCTTGTTTTCTTCCATAGAGCCTGGGAATATTGTTAGTATAGATAGCATCATGTTCTCCCTGTAACTTCCCAGACTTAGAGCAAAATCTGACCGCCAGTGGCTAAAAGTGGGTTGTCTTTGGGCCTTCTAGTGGAATAAAGATCCAAAGCACTCATCTACATTCAAACCACGGAATCAAGCTTTTAAAATGACCATCCCAGTTATGAAATGAAATAAAACCCAAATGAACGTCAACAGAAGGAATGGGCTGAAAGGGAGAGTCCATAAATTAGGTAAAAATGAGGAAATACAGCTCTTTTACAGAAGTGTCAATGGTCTTTTGTTTAATATTAAAGAAGAAGACCGTGTTGCTTGATCTGAGACATGTCAAAGAAAAGCAGCTGCTAGTTTTTCAGCAAAGAAGTTTCTCATGATGTATAAAGAATACTGATGGTACAAATAATTTAGTTTGAACTGTTAGCTAGAGGAGTTCAGTGAGCCAGGCTGGAGTCATCTTTGGTGTTTATAAAACTACGCCATTAAGAAATATTATTTAGATACACTATATGAACAAAAGTATTGGGGCATCTGACCATTACACCAACCGAGACTTGCATTCAAATACATAGACTTTAAAATGGATTTGGTCCCCCCTTTGCAGCTATAACAGATTCCACTCTTCTTGGAAGGCTTTCTACAAGATTCCGGAGTGTTTCTGTTGGAATTTGTGCCCATTCATTCTGTAGAGCATTTATAAGTTCAGGCACTAATGTTGGATGAGAAGGCCTGGCTCGCAATCTCCGTTTCAGTTCATCCCAAAGGTGTTGGATGGGGTTGAGATCAGGGCTCTGTGCAGGCCAGTCAAGCTCTTCCACAACAAACTCATCCAACCATGTCTTTATGGAGCTTGCTTTGTGCACTGGGACACAGTCATGCTGGAATAGAAAAGGTTCTTCCCCAGACTGTGTCCACAAAGTTATAAGCATAGCGTTGTCCAAAATGTCTTGGTATGCTGAAGCATTAAGACTAAGCCCTTCACTGGAAGTAAGGGGCCTAGCCCACACCCTGAAAAACAGGTGTACCAAGGTTTTTGTCCATATAGTGTAATTATTATTCACCAAATCAGTGGGTATAATATGTATAGCTTTTTCAACGAGTAAAAGAGGCTAAGGAGGCATGGAAAATTCCTACATCATCCTTTTCCACCACGAAACAGCCTGTTAATTGTCTGTCCACGACAATAACACCACAAAGTGGCAATTACCTCTCTGTACTCAGCTTTCAAATCCACATCAGTACACCAAAGTCGGTATCAAAAAACAGATGCGAAATTGTGCACATGATGGTGAGAAATTCCCTCCAGTTCTTCACACACAGTGACGAGACTTTCTTTAATTTCTGCACTGCAACGTCAGACTCCTCCCACACACTGCTTTCCCCACCCGTTTTCCAAGCTGCGTTACGATTGGATAGAATGGGCTATCATGGCGCAGAAGGCGGGACATCACCACCACTAGCCAATAATTACCCAGAAGACGGAGTACTAGTAGCCAATCGTGGAGGAGGAGGTGTGGCGTTCCGAATAGAGGTGGGATAAAAAAACAGCTACCGTTCATACCAACTCTAAGCAGAAGGAAACTGGCTTTTTTCCTTTTTCCCCAGGAAATCACATGGAGGTGTCGGTGTACTCACATGACAACCTGGACTATGGAAGGAGACATAAATGAAGGTAAGTCGGAAAAGAAAGAACTCGTTTTGAGTAAAGTATTTTGCGATTATTTTGCCATAAGGCTTTGGAGTCGATTTTCTGTGGCTCGTGAAAACGTCAGCACACTTTTTGCTCGTTTTAGTCCAACGGGTTAGACATGTCTTATAATTCTCGTTCTTATATAGACGAAAATAAGAAGAGATAATACAGCACATGCAATGTAGAGCTGAGAAAGTGAGGGAGACCGCTCTGTTGGTGTTGTCACAGGTTTCACCTGTTGAGCAGCGTTAGAGATCAGGAGGAACAGGCATGGAGAGTCAGGGATGGCTGGACTGGGCTTCATATGGAAAGAGCTATAATGCAGAATACTGAGAGAGAATATAAGATAATCCTTTATTAGTCCCACAAGTGGACAGAGAAGCACAGAGAGTGGATCCTGATTTTAAAGCAGAATCTGACTTGCACAGAACAATCTGTTCTGGCTGACTCAGCTGTGTTTTCCAGACTGATTTACTGGTCTTACTGGTTGTCATTCTGTGAGGGTCTTCACTGCCCTATAGGTGTTGCCAAGGTTTCCACAGTGGAGATCTATGCAGGCAGGGAAGATGCATTTATGTGAGGCACATGATCGTATCTTCACAACAAGAGAGCCGTGGAATCGAGGACCTGTTGCGTAACCAGCCATCAGGATGGCCGTTCAAGTCCAGTGCGCAATAATAAGACAGATTTACAGGCTACTTTAACGTTAACCGTGCCTCCGTTGTGATTTCTTTGCAAGAGATCGGTTTAGCAAGATTTGCTGTCTTCACTATATTAATTTTCAACACTGAGAACTTTATGTAGAGGAGATGACCCACTTTTTGGTGTTCTTGGGTGTCTATTCGTTTCTTTAGCAACAAATACATTAATGGGAATAGAACGTTCCATTTTCAATTTTCACATGTAGCTGTACTTATAGTCACTTTGCCTTATGTTGAACTCTATTTCTGATTCTTTTCAGATGTAGGGCCTATGTAAGCTTTTCACCATGTCACTGAAGTAGAGTTGCTCATTCCATTTTTTCTTCTGCCTCCCAACTTCAGGATCAGTGCCCCTGTATTACCGTGAAGTGCATCAAGCTGTCAGCACTAGGACAGACGAACGAGTGCAAATTGACGTGTTCCACAGACTTCTCAGCAGAACTGATCTTTCAGTCAAGCAACAGAACCAGGTTGGTGGTGCAGCAGTAAGACTAAACTGATCACTTGAACTGATCGGTTGTAAAAGACTGAAATGGGGGGGGGGGGGGGGGGGGTTATTTTTCTTATCGTGGCTCTAGAGCAGTGGTCTCTTATCTTATCTGCAAAGGCCCGGTGTGGCTACAGGTTTTCATTCCAGCAAAGCACGAGCTCAAATGACCAGTTATTTGAAGACTGAGACGAATTCATTTAAATGAGGTGTGTTGCTTCCTAATTAGAATGAAAACCCACATCCACACCATGCCTTCACGGTTATGATCAGACACACCTGTTCTAGAGAAGAGTTTTGAGCAGTTTTGTGAAAACGGTTGTGCATCCTTCTTGCTGAGTGTCAAGATGTGGTCCATGTCTAAGAACCGTAATCTTTATTATGGATTGCAGACACGTGAATACTTGTGACACTTTTACTGACACTCATCTTGGGTCCAGATAACAGAGACGCTTCTGTCTTATTTCAGATAACAGAACATGTTGATAATGGCGATGGCTTTCTGAGTAAGGTATCCTTCTATAAAGCCTTGGCGCTGATTGCACTTGCGCAACAAGGGAAGCAGCCAAGTCCCAAACTCTTGGAAAACTGCATACAAGGTAAGCGGCGGAACATTTTACCTCTTCAGTGGAAATCCACATGCCGTCTTATGGACAATAGTCCCGGTCACAGGCCGTAAATGAATTACTCCATATAATGTGTCATGTGGTACCATAGCTTCTTGCAAACTTGGCAAGTCAGCATTCAGACTGTGTTTAATAGTGTCCACAGTAAAGTTGTGTCCAGAGTACAAATATTCTTACAAACCCTTATAAAAATTGAGTTTTTTTTTTTTTTTTTTTAATATCTGGAGTTGTGTAATCACTCCCTTCCACCGCCCCCCACCAATCCTGAAGGGAAAAAAACAAGGTCAGCATTTTCTGTACCTTAGCCTGACTGTGCTCCCTTTCGACCCAGTGGAATTCTCAGCGTCACAGTGATTATATTGCAGGCTGTTTTGATTCACTGTGAATTTGATATTGCACTCTGTCTTCTCCTATTTATAATGGTTTCTTTGATTTGTGTGCTTGTGGTCAGACAAGACTTTAAGAACGGTTTCCTCTTGTTTTTAAAAGCAGGCATTGTTTCTGAATTGTGGCTTTTTTTTTTCTCATCTCAGCAACCTCAAGTCAAAACCCTCTTTCAAATATGGATTATTTTAAGGCCCCTGATGTTATTTCAGGTGCTGCCTATGTGGCAGCTTAGCTGTGTAAGTGAAGCTGATGTGTCATGTTTTTTACTGAAGCAGGAGATTTCCTGTCTGTCACATGCCGTTTTACTCCACCCCAGTCTTCATGTGGAATGTGCGCAGAAGATCGGGCTTTGCATCGCCAAATACAGCTTTGGCATGCTATCACTTTTAAATGTATTAATCTCCAAGTTTAATATGGTTAAACCTGTTGGGAAGTCTGGGCAAACCTGGTCAAACCAGATGCTCGTACAGGAATGAAAAGTCTTTTTAAAATCTTGCCTCTGGCCTTCGTTTGCACTTTTGCAGAGTCAGCTTCCCGACTTGTTTCTTCTACCCTCAGGATCATTATGTAATGCAGTCACATGGCTGACATGATTCTCAGACTAAGTAAATAAACAAGTAAAATAAATATCAGGTGTTCAGCATCTCCCAGGCATTGTGATGGCCTGCACTAATCAGATGTGACCTAATGATGTGTTGTGTAGTTATTTCTGTCAGTCACACTTGAGTGAATCGTGCTTTGTCAGCACCTGTCCGTCAGTTACAAAGAAAATCAGGTGTGTGTGTGTGTGTGTGTTTTACAGAGTTCCCTAAACCCCAGCTAGGAGAGCCGAAGGACCTGCAGAACTTGAGAATGCAGCCAGTTCAGGATAATCCTTTGCTCCTGTCTCTGACCCTGTCCACCCTGCTGGGCAAGGACACAATAAAAGTGGAGCTCATCCCAGAGAAAAAAGGCCTGTTCCTCAAACATGTGGAATATCAAGTCACTAGTCAGGTGAGAGGTGGTAAAAGTTGATCATATGTGGAATGGGCTTATATGTGTATGTACAAGGGTTAACACAGTTTAATTATATTAATCAATATATTATTAGCAATCTTTGATCATTTTTGACCACAAATTGAACAAATTATAAAAAAGGCCAAGCAATAAAAATGGACTTCACTGAAAAACAGCAAACCATGTTTAGTCTTATCACCATGCCAGTTGCCGCCTAGTCACTGTCGATTCTTTAAGAAGTCAGTTTTAATTGATCATTTCTTTTTAAATCAATAGTTGTGACAGCCCCATTATCTACTTGATGAAGTGTGCTCAATTGCTCTCAAGTAAGCGTATCCTTTAAATAAACAGGGAAGAAAAATATAGCAAAAGCACAGAAGAGCACAGAAACAAAGAATGAATTCATTTTAAATACTTGTTAACTGTAACTGTCACCCGTAAGACCTACAAGTTGTTGGACAAGTGTGTCTGGTTTTTACTAAGAAGAAGGCACAAAATGGATGATTCTAAGTAAATTGGTGCACAAAAGCTGGAACTACATAACTGAACAGCTTTCAGCACTTCCTTTTCTAGAGAAGGGGGTGGTGGCTGCAAAAAAGGATTTGTGGCAAAAAGCTTGAGTTAAAATGTCACCACCAATACAGAGCTACCTCTTTTTTTTCCAAGCTAGAGAGGGCCTATGGAATTTTAGGTAAATTCCCCTTCACAGATAGCGATGAGTTGTAGAAATGTTTTTTTGTGGAATCTTTTTGTACAGCAGGCTTTTAGAGACGCAAGAAAGCCATTTGCTAGTACAACCTCAACAATAAAACAGCCAATTACAATTACGCCTAAAATATGTCATAGGCATCCAAAACGCGGTCGCTGCCCACAAGGATCCTTTGGGTGTGCATAGCAGGAAGAATGCAGCATTTCTGCTCATTTTCCACTTGTCTGTGTTAAAGGAATAGTTTGGCAAAAACTTGCACTTTCCACTTTAATCCAAATGTTCTCGATCAGCCAAGAGGTTGTCAGTGTAAGTTTGTTTCTTTAGCTTTGCACACACACAACACGGTGTAAAATGTAGAAAATAGGGAGTACCTTACTCACAGCCATTTTACAGAATGTATTATAAATGCACTCTGTTTGTAAAAATGTGTCATAAAGGTAAAATCGAGGCTAAAAAGTGAGTAGTGTGAGCTTGAATGGAGAAAATTAGGTGAATTTTTATTTTTAGTATAATTAGGAGTGTGCTGATCCAAAACTCAGTCCGATACGGGCCGAAATACTTTGACTAAATACTGGAAAAAGCCTAATTTATCACTGAAATGCTTAACTATACTGTGAGCAACATGCCATTAAGAGAGATACACAGATTAGAACACAAGTAACACAGACGAGCGGCAAGGTTGTATCTCAAATGGCTCCTCACTCCCTACAAAGTGCACTATGTGAGAATCAAAATACACCCACGTAGTGTATAACATGTCTAACAAAGGTGTCTAACAAACAACCAGCTATGTATGCAGAATTCTATAAAGGATAAATTGTTCACTATATAGATGTAGAAACTCAAATTTTATAACTTCAATAGAGGAGGAGTCATTTCGGATTCAAAGTGCAGCCAGACAAAACAGTTGTTAAAGAGAGAAGAAGAAACAGTATTCGAATGGTACTGGTTTTAGCAGATCCTCAGAATTGTAGTATTGGTATTTAAATGAAAAAGTGGTTCGGTGCCACCCCTACATATTTAGTGGGTAAAACACTTGCCTGTGAACCCGATGATCACAAAGTTGCAGTTTGAGCCACCACTTTCTACCACTGTGTCCTTGAGCGAGACACTTAACCGTCAGGGACTATCTCTGTAACAAATGATTGTAAGTCGCTCTGGATAAGAGCGTCAGCCAAATGCCCCCTTTACCCTGTACATATTATTTTGCAAGTTGCAAAAGTCGGTACTTTTTCTTGGTGGACAGAAAAGAAGTGAGGAGAGACTATGGATGGGTCTTATGTTTCACATTCTGGGAGTAGGCACTTGTGAGGACGTTGTCTTTGTCGTTTTTGTGATATTATGTTGTCGGTAACAACTTTTTTTTACATTTTGTTTAGCGCTTCAAAATTTCAGTCTATCGGCGGTACAGTGACTTTGATGTCTTCCACGAGCTTTTGCTGCAGAGGTATGCTAACAGGATGGTGCCTGCCTTACCGCCCAAAAGAGTGCTCAAAGGAGGTAGGATGTTATTGTGTGTATTGCAAGCTAGAAAAACATAGGGGGTCAATGGCTTGTAATTAAACTTGTAGATTATAGTGTTTTATGGTCATTTGTGTTGACTGTGGTTTGACACACACGTCTTTTCGGACAGCTCGCAGACACTCCTAACACGTCAGTGCTTATTTCTAGATGAAAAACAGTATTTCTGCACTTTGTGTGTATCTTACTCTTTTTCTGTGATCCTGTGCTCCTCTGTTCGCTGTAGTTTTGGCCTCGGTGTCAGAGCGAGAGTTCATTGAGGGACGGCGGCGTGGTTTGGGCAGGTTCCTGAACCTTGTGGCGAGGCATCCTTTCTTCTCTGAGGATGAGCTTGTGAAGACATTTCTCACGTTCAACGGCTCGGTGTGTCTGGTTTTCCACCCTTTTACAGACCAGGCTGCTCAGACAGCTTCTTACTAGTAATATATCTGATAGTGTGTGTACTGTACATTACAGTGTGTAAGTAATTGGACAGTGATGCACACACTTTCACATATTTTGGATTTTAAATGAAACAATGACTATAGTATTAAAGTGTAAAACGTCAGCTTTAATTCCAGGGTGCTTATATAGTTGCTCGATGAACTGTCGCAGAATCACTTTTTATGCTTTTTCCCCTCTATTTCAGTAAAAGTAATTGGGCAAATGTACATAATTAATAAAACATAATAATACCTAATACATAATGCATAAGTTTAAGTTTATTGGTTGTAAAGATGACGTCTTGAAAGTCTGTGACTTACAGACGTCACCAAATTCTGGGTGATTTCCCTGGGGATGCTTTTTGCCAAATCTGGCCTACAGCTAGTTTCAGTTCCTGCTTCTTTTCTGGCAGTTTGCCCTAAGCCTTCAGTAAGTATAATGCATGCTCAGTGGGGATCAGGTCAGATGCTAGCTGGCAAAGTCAATTAACGTTCCAGTTTTTGGCCCTGAAAAAAAAAATGCTTCTGTACATTGCAGAATCCACCGCGATGCTGCCATCACCTTTCATGGCAGCTTCTCACATAAGTGAGCTATTTCCACTATCAGCCATAGATGTCAGGCCACCATGTTTTAATAGATGAAATTATATGATTTGGATCATTTTTTGGTTGTTGTTTACTCAGGCATGTGGTAACTCTGTTACAGGTTAATCTTTGTCTTATCCGTCTATGGCTTTCTATGTACAACTGTCACCTAGTTCTTGAGGCTTACTACAGGTTTGGTGGGGTTAGAGACTACTAGTGTATTCTTCAATGGTCTCTAACATCTGTTAATCTATAGAATAGTGTTCTTGATCTAGGCAGGAGATAGTGATGTTGCAGTGTGCTCTACAGGCCTACTAGGTTTTTTTAAATTACATTGAGGTACCAAAAATGCATAGTTTTTGGTAACCATTTGAACTAAAGGTACTGGAATAGGTAATAACACTAATAATGTACTAATAACCCAAACAGATATCTGTATGTTTTGGTATTGTCTCTGATTCATTTAACTAGATGGTACATAGTCCTGAGGGATTAATAAATGTAAACATAAATTTATTCTGATTTCTTTAGTCTAACAACAGCAATTCTTTGGTCTAACAACAGACCCTAGATGCTACCCTAGAAACCCTAAAAGTTACTGCTTTTTCATACCAGTCTTCCTCCTTGACCATTAATTTTGTGACTTTGTCATGCCGGCTGTCAAAATACCAGAGGAGACGAGAGTAGCCACTCCAGACACCTGCTGAAGTGGCTTCCAACGGAAGATAAATGAGTTTATTCAGCCAAGGAAATCTTTTACAGGTCTTAGAGTGCACATCCATTGAGGCTGCACAACACAGAGGAATCCAACTATGCTTTAGTTGTGGTTTGTTTGTGTTTATTTATTGTTTGTGTTGCTCTTGAGGTAAAACAAAGTAAACATAGAAGAGACATCCACACAATTTTAAGAAGGCTGGACCTGTGTGGTGAATACAATTGGCTACCAGGACTGTTAAGATAAGATAAGATAAGATAAACCTTTATTAGTCCCATAAGTGGGAAATTTGTTAAGCAAACATTGCGATTGGCTTTACTCATCAGCAGTCAGCATCAGATTTCTCTCCAGTCTGCTCTGTCATCCTCTCAGCTCTTCCATATGAAGGGATGTGGGTGGGTGGGGGGAGCAGTAACAAAAGTTTATGGAAACACTCTTATCTTTTGGAAACTCTTTCTTACTAATGATCACATCCAGTTGTCCAGTTACATATCACTTGATACAGTGGGACGACTATGTATGAGAAGGACCGTTATTCTCATATGGTGAACACAATGTGGACATGCATTTCCTCAAAAGAAGTTAGCACTTATGCTACAGTCATTGTTTCATTTTTAATTTACTGTGTTGAGCCAATATAGTGGTGTATTGTAGGAAAGTGGATGTGGAAAAACTGCATTTTGCATACCACTTGAAAAATATCTTGCATCTGTGATGATGGAATACTTGTCGTTTTAAAAGAGATGTGTACTTCTTATTCAGATGAGCATTATCAGTTTGTTTATCAGTCTTAATTTTTGTCCCAGGATGTCCAACCTAAGCTACGCGACGCTTTCAAGAAAATGGGGGATGAGTTTATGACGTGTAGATATGCAACACAAGCTAAGGTTTGAAGCAGTTCTTTCTTCCAAGCTTCAGTTCTCCAGACTGCGTGGTGGTACTCAAACTGTATGCAATGTCCTGTGGTTTAAACTTTAGTGGTGTTTGTCTCTCTTACAGGAATACCTCCCGACGGACATCCAGACTCGCTTTTCTGCGAGCAGAGAGCTGATCAGAAACATTCACAACAGCTTCCAGAAGCTGCGGGACCGAGCAGAGAGTATGGCAGAGCGCTCAAAGGAGAATGCAACAGATCTGCTTATGTTTGGAAAGGAGCTAAGGTAACACACACATATACACACACACACACACACACACACACACACACACACACACACACACACACACACACACACACACACAACCACACACAAGCCTGTGTTTAGAAATGTGTGCACAGAGATCATTTGTGATCTCTTATAGAATGTCTAAAGTTACAACTTTAGAGATGGTTGTGTTTTGATAGCAACGTGCTTGAAAATTTGTGAGCCCTTTAGAATTACTACATATTTCTACATGAACTAAAACATGAGATTTTCAGACCTCAAAGGAGATGAGAAAACAATTAAACAAATGAGACAAAAATATTATACCTGATCATTTATTTAACAAGGAAGATGGCCCAGTGTTACATATGTGTGAGTGGCAAAAGTAGGCAAACCTTTGCTTTCAGTATCTGGTTTGATCTCACTGTGCAGCAAGAACTGCAGTTAAATGTTTTTGGTAACTGTTGATCAGTCCTGCACATTTCAAAAGTTTAACCCATTGCTCCATACAGAACAGCTTCAACTCTGGTATGTTGACGGGTTTACTCACATGAAGCACTAACTTCAGGTCTTTCCACAGCATTTTTATTGGTATTAAGGCTATAACTTGTAGATTCCAAAACATCAACTTTTATTCTTCTTTAATCATTATTTGATAGAATGTGTGTGCTTAGAGTTGTTGTCTTACTGCATGACCCATTTTCTTTCAAGATGCAGTTTATGGACAGATGTCCTGCCATTTTACTTTAGAATTCAGTGTTAGAATTCATTGTTTTATCAATGATCGCAAGCTTCCCTGGCCCAGATGTAGCAAAACAGGCCCAAACTATGATACTACCACCACCATGTTTCACAGATAAGGTTTTCTTTTTTGGATTGCAATGTTTTCATTTTTCCATACATAACACTTCTCACTTCTCATTTATTTAGAATGTGTTAATACATTTTAAAGGGTTCACAAACTTTCGAGCACCACTGTACATGTTTTAATATACCTTTGTCTGCAGTAGTTGGTGAAAGATTGTATCAGAGACTGCTTTCGTCCAGAAGGAAGAACACAGAAATGAAGGAAATGTTGCATTTCTGTGTAATTTTTAGCTTCATAATTGAAATATTTTACTTACTTCTGAATGTTTTGAAATGTTTAATATTTATTAAGAAGTTCCAAATGCATTCTGAATACGTTGTAACCTTGCACTGCAATAACAATTCAAATGCATAATATTTTGTGTTTGTTTTTTTTTTTTTTTTTTTGGGGCTCTTTTATTTCCGGAAGTATTGTTCATCAGCCAAGCCACGTTTTGTCTCTAAAGTTGCTCAAGCTTCT
>JBBPCZ010000148.1:10221018-10232626 GCA_037974445.1 Brycinus macrolepidotus | reverse complement strand
TTTCAGTATTTTGTGTTTAATTGACTGCTAGGCTGTAGGTGTATATTACAGAGATTTGGCTTAGAAAAATAAAAAGTTTTTGAATGTATTCAGTGCCTTAGGATTTATAAGCTACTTCAGAGGGTCATTTGAGCATGGGTGCATGTAGAGCATAGGCATGTTTTAGAAGAGCATAGTTGCCTGGCTGGCTGAAAGTAATCTTGGCTACACTCTGGGAAAACAGGGACTTTTGATCAGTGACTCTAAAGAATGAACTTGCTGACATGAACATGAGCTTTCCAACAATGAGAAGTCCAATTACAGTTCTTTGTGCTTTGCCTCTTGTCTTTATCGTTCTCCTGCTAGATGGGCCAGGTTTGGAACAACCTTCACTCCAAACTGAATGGTCTTTTCCCCAGCAAAAATGGCCTTCAGTCTCCTCCCCTCACACCGAAATAGGCATCGTGCTATGAGACGGGTGAAATGCCAAACCGAACCCTGCTTGGACTGCCAGAAGCTCCTCGAGCAATTTCCTTCCTTTTGTGTCACTTCCAAAAAACACTACTATGCATTTCATACAGATGGAGAACCTAAGGCTCCTCTCTGTTATTGTGCTCATTTCCACAAGGATTTGTTGGATGCATGCAGAGGGCTTTCCATAACTTTTTGATCAGGGCTTAATGCTGAGCTTCATGCAGAGCTGAGCTGCCAAACCGACAACATATTATGTTGGAAACTATAATCACTGAATTGCATTTTAAATGACAACAGGCACGTTGGCCATTGCTTCGAGTTCTGTATGCTAAAAATGTCATTACAAAGCTAAGGATGCTGGGTAGGCAGGCAATTTTCTTATCACCGAATAGGAATTCCACATTATATTGTACAGCATCGTTCTGCACATTCTGTATAACACATTTGGTGTTATAGGTGCAATATTGTCCATGCAGTACGCTGAAAATACTGTATGATGAGATATTCACACTTGCGGCCAGAGGAGGACAGTGTTGCTACAAAGAGTTTACTTCCATTGTGTACATAAAAAGACACTGGTTCCACAAGGATAACTTCTTTTGCAGGAGGAGGCTACACTTGCAGGAGATCTGGAAAAAAACTAGTGGCACAATATAACTACTACAGTCCATACTTTATAAAACTGATTAAACAAAAGCTTCATATATTTTTGTAGTTCTCTAAAAATTGCAGATTTTTTTAGTGGACCCCCTTGGAGGGACATTTTAAAAAGCTAAAATAGTGCATATTAGTTTCATACCAGATGTATTAGCTACCAATTTTTCTAACTGTTAAACTGTGAAGTATTTGTAGTTGCTAAGCCTGAGCCCAAAGCTGGAATACTATTCTCAGAACGTCTACTCAGAGTAGACATATTATGTCCATAACGGCATTAGAATTGGCACTTTTGAAGGATCTGACATACCAAAGAAATGTTCTAACCTCTCGCTAAATCATGAAGACATGCCTAAATTCCTTACATTTGAAGTAAAAACACCTCAGGTTGGAAATGAAGGCCAATTAATCTCAAATGATGTTGTAAATATTGTTGACATACAAATTTTTCTAATTCATGAGACTATATAGTTTACTAAAGCAGAAAGAGATTTAATAGTTTACCTATATAACATGGCATTTGTGTCAAACTACTTTATACTGAACCTGTAACACAATATCTTGATTCTGCCATAAAAAAGCATTAGCCAAAAAAAAAAAAAAAAAAAAAAATGTATATGTCTAGATTCAATATCTATCTGCTTTTAGCACATTAATTTTACATGAATATTTTTGATGGCACAACTACTTTTGCAAACACATACCATTTTTTTATTCAATTATTGGTTCATCAGCGCCATAGATTGCCCTCTACTGGCATTATGGGCAAATTACTTGTTGAACGCATGGTGTGAAGTCACTAAGAGATGTTAATAAAATTGTCTTGGCTGTCCCTGTTCTTACATGTCTTAAAATGTTGTACTTTTTTGCTAATGAACAATAAAGCAATAAATGGCTAAAACTGTTGTTTTTCACTTGATCGGTTTGTTACACTATTAATGCAGCAGCAAAAACAGCAGAAATGTTGGAGAAAATTATGTGATAGAAAACTATAAAACATTTTTAGGCTACTGGCTGTTGGCAAGCAGATGAAATGCAGCCTTCCAAAGAATCCTGAAATCTTAAAGGAGTGACTGAGTTTTTCCCTCAACATCCCTGAGGATGTCCAGACCACTTTTTGAATTAAACACAATGCAAGGCAACCAGTCAGAACAAAGATCATTTACATATTAGTCTTACAGGTACCAAATACACAGCCAGGTTATTTGGAATATGGCAATGTAAAAATGAATTATGAATGTACAGCAGATCACATATAGATACAAGTAGACTTCTTGGGATGTAGATTACAAGAATAATGTAGAAAATGGTCCATTCTAAATACAAGAACTAAACTGTTAAAAAAAAAAACATGAAAAGTGCCATATAATCTACAAAACTGTCATGAAATAAGTAAGTTGGATTCTGAACAGCTGTCCTGTGATAACCATACTATTGTGCAAAACAAAAGAACTTTACAGCTTATGGCCTAGGTACCTGCACTGATTTTTTTTATATACCCTCCTTTACAGTCAACATTAATCAGCATGTACTTTGTGAATCTACTGGTCTCTTTTTAAAAATACACAAAAACACAAATACAAGATGAGAAGAAACAATGATGGGAAGAACACACATTACCGTCCTGAAAAAAAGGGAAATTTCTAAAGATTTTTCATTATTATTAAATGGTCTAGATGTATATAAAATCATTCAGAGAGGTCTGATGGTGCTCCAAAGTCAGAATTCTTCACAGCAGTAGTAGTGATAGTGGTAGTGCCTTCAGAGGCAATTAATGTATCTAAAAGCTTCCCCACAGAAAATTACAACACAAAATGATCACAAATAAGCTGCCCGGTGCCTGAGACATATTTTTAAAAATCCTTTCATGGTGGTTCATGCACAGCACAATGGTTCCCGCTTATTTTTCCAGATTTAACACTATTTCACCATCAACATTCCATATAAAAAAAACTCAGATACATGTAGGTTCACTGTTCTATTTGGATAGTAAATAACATGGATATATTTATGTTAGAGGTATCACTGTCATTGTAAAAAAAAAAAAAAATCAGAGTAGGTACTTTTCTCTACAATGCACCATTTCACATCAAACAATCCTGAATGACTTTAATAACATGTTAACTATTTAATTATACAGAAATGTCAATGAATCTATGGAATTCCCTTTTAATTTAGTGATATTGTTCCTCTGTTTAAATTAACTGCACCTCTGCCTGTGTGTGTGTGTGTGTGTGTGTGTCACTTCGGCGACTTGAGGACAGGTAATCTTGGTATGAGCCCACTGCTTCATCACATTCCCACAGCACAGTGTGAATGGGGCTGTCGCTTCCTTTCATTCTTGGAGATGACAGTCACTAGAAGTGTCAGAACCTGATCAAAGCTCCTGCACCTCGTCCAGCTTGTGTTCCAATATCACATCGTGACCCTGGAATTTGAAGTAGCCTAAGAACTTCCTCTTCTGCAGCATCAGTGGGAACCACAGGACGTCATCAGCCCACATTTCACCAAAGGGGATTTTATCAAGGTCAAACCACTGAGGCCTCATTTCTAAAAATGGAAAAATGGAAAAGATGAGCAGTGTGTTAAAAGTATTATAACGATTCTAACAACACAAATTACAATGGAAGCTCCACAGTAATGAAGTGTTCTGCGGAGGTACCGTCTGATTCAGTGGGTTCGCCGGTATAGGTCTCAGCTCGGAATATGTGGACGTCCATCAGCTCAGTTTCGCCAACGAATTCAAATGTGATGTTTCCAATCTTGTGTAGTAAATCTACAGTAAGACCACTTTCCTCCAGCAGTTCCCTGAAGAGTGACGTGACAGCTGAGTAAATACAACTCAATTCCAAAGCTTGGAATCACTTGTCTTATTATTAATGTTATTTTACTGAATAATAACTTTCAGAGTGTTCTATATGTAGGCTACTTTAAGCAAGGAGGTAGTTTAAGATGTTTTATTCAATCAGGAAGCTGAAGTTAAATAACAATGTACTGTAAATGTTTATGTAATTTATTGATGCTATCTGCCTCAATATTTGACCACTACTTTTTACAGCTGGTGGTCATTTTACTAGAATTTTATTCTGTAGATAACAGATCTTTCTCAGAGTCATCTACAACTCTGTTCATCTAAATCCTCGTCCTTTTATACATTCCTAAAAACTACTTGAAACCTATAAAGTTGTAGAGTTGTAGCATAATAATAGAATTAGTGTATACAAGCATGTTCAACAAATTTTATATTATTAAAAACAGTGATTCGAACAATAGTGTAAATGAAATGCAAATCACTTTTGTGAAGCTTCCTGTAGAACAGCATTGTATAAATTCACATTTTTGTGGTTGTTGTCATTATTTGCAGTAGTGATCTGTGCATTAAAAAAACAATTTCAGTTTCAAAACAATACTGTGTGCAGTCAATAGCAAATTTAATACTTACAAGCAAACCATACAGGCAGTTTATCTTACCGTTACATTTTTTGTAAAAACAATATTATACATACTAATGATTGTGTGGGTTTATGTACCCAAATTACTTTTTTTCCTTTTCCAACCTCACTATGCCTTATATAAGTATACCTTCTAGCAGCCTGCTCTATGGTCTCTCCTGTCTGGACTTTGCCACCAAAGCCGTTCCATTTGCCCGCCCCGAAGCCCCTCTTCTTCATGCCAAGCAGCACCCGCCCGGGCTCCACCACAAGAACCAGAGTGAGCAGCTTCTTTGTGAACATCCCTAATAAAAGATGGACACGGTCACTTCCATGGCCACTGACTACTATGCCCTTACACTATATGGTCAAAAGTATTGGGACACACCTGTCTTTCAGGGTTTGGGCTAGGCCCCTTACTTCCAGTGAAGGGCTTAGTCTTAATGCTTCATCATAACCAAGACATTTTGGACAACGCCATGCTTCCAACTTTGTGGACACAGTTTGGGGAAGGCCCTTTTCTATTCCAGCATGACTGTGCTCCAGTGCACAAAGCAAGGTCCATAAAGACATGGCTGGATGAGTTCGGTGTGGAAGAACTTGACTGGTCCACACAGAGTCCTGACCTCAACCCCATCAACACCTTTGAGATGAACTGGAGCAGAGATTGAGAGCCAGGCCTTCTTGTCCAACAACCGTGCCTGACCTCATAAATGCTCTACAGAATGAATGGGCACAATTCCTACAGAAACACTCCAAAATCTTGTGGAAAGCCTTGGTGTAATGGTTAGGCGTCCCAATACTTTTGTCATTATAGTGTAGGTTTGCTTTTCTACAGTGACTTCTTCTTATAAGCTGCTGTGCAAAGCAATTTCCTCCGGGATCAATAAAGTTTCTGATTCTGATTCTGATTTCTGATTTGTTACAACCTGCTTGGAAAATCTGAAATAAACACACATTCTACTGTTACTTTGTTCTAAAGGAATCGTTCTTAATTCTCTAGTTATTTCAGACACGAGGTGGTTCTACAGTATTACTGAGTTCTCTGCAGGATGGCTACTGTCTGAAAGTCTTAAATATGAGAATTCATAGCCAAACAAGCTGGATACATAGAAGCATAAAGGATAACAACATTCAGACAACTCTCTTACTTGTGTGAAGAACCGGTACAGGCGTGCTGTGAATAAAATACTGTGTTTAAACAGTTAAATATTACAGTAAAATATGTTTCAAACTACAACCCAGCAGTCTGTTCCATTCCCGCGTGCGCGCTCTGAAGATCACGTGACATAGATAAGGTTTGCTTTCACTGTAGAGTCCCATACCATTAGGATTGACATTACACACACACACACCACTGTGACTACGGCACGTATTACGTACAGATCTACGTAGAAATGCAGTCGGCCTATGGGTCTAGGGTGTTACATTCAAATAAGCTCGGCCGGAATTTATTGGAATAGATGGCAGTAGGAATGAAATGTCAGAATTTCAGTGACAAAGATACCAAAAAAGCAGACAAACAAACAAACAAAAAAACGGAGACATAATAATTTCTTAGTGTGAAGTATAATAATTTCTTATATGAAATAAGGGCTGTGGAGCTTGCCATTCATGCATCGATATGGTTTGACACCGGGAGCGTTTTACAGGCTACACTAGAAGTTCGACATGTGAGTTTGTGCGTTTTGAGTGGTCGTTATTCTTGATATTTGAAGTTAGAGATGTGGCAATGTCTGTCTCTGCTCAAACTGCGTTTTCACACCTCGGCCGCGGTGCTGAAGAAGGCTCCTGTACAGCTGAAGGGCCGGAGTGGGGCTGAACAGCGCTGGGTGGTTCGGCAGCTCAGAGACCCCTTCATTAAAGCGGCGCGTTCTGAAAACTACCGCTGCAGGAGCGCCTTCAAACTCCTGGACATCAACAACAAGCACTGCCTGCTGAAACCAGGCCTCAGCGTCATAGACTGTGGGGCTGCACCCGGGGCCTGGAGCCAAGTAGCCGTACAAGCGGTCAATTCAGCTGGGCAGAGTGAGTTATTAAAGTTTTTACAGCTTTACTGCCTCCTAATGGAGCTCCCAGTATCTAGAGCACTAGTGCGTAGAAAGGAAAGGTTAGACTTCTGTTTTGAAGTAAAGTAGCTCGTTATAGTCACATGTAAACACACAACACACAGTGTGATCAGTGTGAAATTATTTCTCTGCATTTAACCCATTCACAAAGTAAAGCAGTGAGCAGCCAACTGGGAGGAGTGTGTGGGGATGGTACCTTGCTCAGTGGTGCCACTGGCAGTCATGGGATTCAAACCCACAACCTTCTGATCACCAGGCCACCAGCTGTGCCCAGTATGTTTCAACAATGCCAATAAGGGTGCCGTTCTTTTCAAGCTAACAAACGTCAGGTGAGACCACCCAAACAGGGACTTGAACCTTGGACCCTCAGATTAAAAGTTTGCTGCTCTACTGACTGAATTATCTGGGCCCCAGGGTTGTGTCAGTAACCAAGGCCCATATCCTACATTTTTGTAATGTTTTATTTCATGAGGTTGACATGATCAGTGAAGGCTCTTTAGTAATACTCGATGAGTAAATAACATGAGTAGCTCACACACTGTAGCACCACATTTAAAAGCACCTTCATCATGTAAAAAATGTAAAAAAAAAATATCTTACTTGAATGCCATTTACGAGGGTGTCCTGGTCAGGGGCGAATTAACCTTTATAAAAGTGGGGATTGTGAAAGATGAGTAATTTTCTTTTGAAAAAAATAACTGTCCATAATGAACGTCTTGCATTTCTACATTTCCTTTATGTCAACAGTGTGTAAATTATATCAGGTTTTAATGTACAGTGTGGTCACACCGTAACAAACTGAGCCGAATTTAGTAGCATCTACTAGTAAATATTGACTTCAGACTTTCTAGTGCTTGTAAAACGTTTTTATATCCTATAAAACAAAGACTACACTACCACCCCAAATATGCGCTATTTTCTACTGCTCTAATTTTGTGTCGTCCGTTATTGCTTACTTAATAATTACCAAGCTCAAACAAATTACCTTTTGTGCTTTTGTGCATCCTAATGATCTTGTAGAACAAGAAGAACAGTGGAATCTGGAAAGGAGCAAGTTTATTGTAAGAAAATGCAATAGTGCGAGAAATGGCCCAGAAACACAGATGAATTCTACTGCTGGGGCTAGTGGTGAATTAGCCCCTTCTTAACCTAATCACATTTTTCTCAGTTCTTGTTGGTGTTACTGTTGTTCGTAGGTCCACAAAAAGAAAAAATATTTAGCTTCTCACTTGTTAAAAGCAAACAACATAATGCCAAAAACATTACTTTGATACCTTTTGCTCTTTGAAAGAGAGAGAGGCTTATCCTTACCAGCCCACTTACACCTGGCACCCCTGGATGTGATTATGACTCTTGGTTTGGCTGATGTATTGATAAGATTAATCGGACAGGCACTAGGGTTTTTTGTAACCATTTTTACAGTCTAGTAAGTTGCACATAGACTACATATCAATTTTATTCGAGGGCTGTTCCATCAAGCTAAAAAAAGTCATGTTTGCACCCACCAGTGTCTTAAAAAAAGTGTTTCATGCCACTAAAATCTACCTCACGGAAAGTTGTTACATGAAAAGCAAACAAATACACTGCCTGATGCCTGAAATCGTTTTGAGAAAAGGTTTTGTCCCAAAACTTTGTAAGCCATTCATTGTGAAAGGTAATGTTACACAAAATGACACTTACTGACATGCTACATACTAAATCATGTTAAACAATATAATGTTCCCATTGTAGTGTTAGAAAGACATATACAGTTTTGAACTCCAATGCAGTGGTGTATATTATTTCTTA
This sequence comes from Brycinus macrolepidotus, assembly GCA_037974445.1. Classification (NCBI taxonomy): domain Eukaryota; kingdom Metazoa; phylum Chordata; class Actinopteri; order Characiformes; family Alestidae; genus Brycinus; species Brycinus macrolepidotus. Next base: position 10,224,231 of record JBBPCZ010000148.1, on the reverse strand, counting down.
GCTTTTAACACATCCTCAAGCTTGACTCCACAGTATCCATTAATTGTGCTGGTAAACCACTATTCTCCATTGATGAGATTAATCAGACTGGCACTAGGGTTTTTTTGTAACCATTTTTACAGTGTAGTTAACAAAGTTGCACATAGAGAGACAACATATCAATTTTATATGAGGGCTGTCCCTTCAAGGTAAAGAAGTCTATCTTGCACCCACCAGTGTCTTAAAAAAACAAGAAATAACAGTGTGAGTCAGAGGAAAAGGGGCCAGTAAAATGCACTGTAATACCACCACTTACACACTTTCAATAGTGGTAGTTACCCAGCTGAACTCAAAGCACAAATGTTCACCAGTTTTGCTCTGACAGACTCTCCAGAGCCATTTGGACCCCTAGACCAGCTTTTAAAGAGCAAATCTTTATTAAAAGTGAATAACACCTACTCTAAATTGACAGCAAGCCATAAACATCTACATAATGCAGAATGAGTTGTTGTTTGTAATCCATTTAGAATAGACCTCCTCTCCTCCAAGGGCAACGCATTATCTGTTGCTGGTAAAGAAAATGACAAGACAACATAATTATGTGTCATGAGTCAATAAAGTGTAAGCAATTTACTGCAATGACAGTCAAAGTAATGTGTTTTAAAGACACTCAGAAACACTGACAGTATCCCCATTCTGACATGAGGCCAAGTAGCAGACAGATAAGATGATAACAACTCATAAGACATTCGGAGAGCCAAAGGAATGCCTTTCAAGTACTCTGACAGACACTAACAGACACTTTACATCACAGGTCAGGTTTTGTTCAGTTTACTGGTCTAGCATAGTGGGCTTCTGTTTTTGACAGTTCAACTTAATTTACCATGTGTTATTGTAGGTTGTGTCACATGCTGTATGCACAGAATTTTAATATCATGTTTATGCCTTTAGTATGTTGAGTGAAATACGGTATTGTACTGTAAAGTGCTTGAGGACATTGAAAGTTGTTCCTTTATAATGAGGGCTGTCTTCCCCCTAATTAAAGGGGAATTCCACTGGGTTTTTTTCTTCAAAATTCTGCATAATTAAACAGTTGAGATGTAAAAAAAAAATTCATCCAGAGAATGACTTGCTGAAATACAGAGTTCTAGGGAAAACTACAGAGTCAGAATTGTTCACAATAAGAGTGAGAGAAATGAAACTCAAGTGTTTAATTCCATTTTAATAAAACCAAGGTGTCACCGTGAACTCAGCAGTGTCAGTTGGCTGGGGTACAGAGAGAGAATGGGGAAGTGTTTTTTTTTTGGAGAGAATCACGGATGGAATTATTGAGATGGTTTTTGGCTCACAATAAAGGCTTGCTCCTAAATCATACATGACTCCACAATATTCATTAATTGTGCTGTACCACTATTCTCTAGGTCGTTATATGCTTCCATCATTGTCACACACTCTTATGTGTAGCTAAGCTGCTTTTGTCTCTCTTTGGTGCCAACCTTTAACTCATATGTTACTGCAGTAAAAAATATGTAAGGTTTATTTTGTAATTACTACTATTATTCATAATTATTGTGCTCTGAAGAAAAAAAAACAAACACAGCTTTAACAAGCATGATAGCTACTTTGCCTGCTAAGTATCTTGTACAGTTCACTGAAGCACATGTCTGTGCTATATGATGTACATCTGTGTTGTATTATGTTGAAAGCAGACCTTCATGAATGTCACCATATAATTCACATTCTGCAGAAAAGTATAGTAGAAGTACTGATTTTTTAGTGACAGATACACAGAATGCCATTCCTTTTCCGGCAATCACACTACTGGGGTTTGAGCTTCAATCAGAGGACGTGATTGAGAGGAGGTGCTGTTGGAGCAAATATTGACTTCCCTGCACATATATATTTATTCTGATTCTGACTGTTGTCAGAAACTGAACACTGAAAAATTGAGCAAGTTATTCCTCAGGTCATTTTGATGAATAGCAGTGCACTGAAATGAATCATGAAATAGCTCTTCTAATGACTGTGAAGTCATTTTTGAAGAAGTAATGTTTTGTATGTGTTCAGTTATTATACTGTCAAAGCATCTTTTTAAAATATGAACAGAATGCACATTTTAAAAAGTTCATCAGCCAAACTGCCTTTGATTCCATTTTTTATGAGAACGCCAAACCCAGGGGATTTGGCTACGAACACCAGCCGCAAAAAAAAACAAAACAAAACTTAGTGTTAATAAATGGATGCGGTCAAATGCAAGTGCAGCCTTGACTCTATGGTGAAATACGGCTTATTCTTTCACTGTTCTGTTATTGTAGGATCGGATGTACCCAGAGGAAGTGTCATTGGAATAGATCTGCTGCACATTGCCCCTCTGGAAGGTGCGCATTTCCTGACCAATCAGGACGTCACCAATCCCGCCACTCATGCAGAGCTGCAGAAGCTCCTTCCTAATGCCCAGGCTGATGTCATCCTCAGCGATATGGCACCCAACGCCAGTGGGTTCAGGGAGCTTGACCACGAGAGACTAGTGAGCATGTGTCTCTCACTGTTGGTACTGGCTGACAAAGTCCTGCGGCCGGGGGGCTCCCTGGTGTGTAAGTACTGGGACGGAGCACTCGCGCATAAGCTCCAGGACGCTCTTGCTCGCGCTTTTCAGGACGTGAGGACTGTGAAACCCAAAGCAAGCAGGAAAGAGTCAGCTGAACTTTATTTCCTGGCCAGGACATTCAGGAAAATGTAGAGTCATTCTTCTTCATGCTTCTTCGTAAATAAACATTAAGTTAAAATGATATTTTTAAAGTTCTAAAACAACATACAGAACCCAATAAAGTATCTACAATAAGAAATATTGTTTTTCTAAGATGATTTACACCCACACTGACTGGCTCGAACACGTTAACAGTCTTTCCACTTACTTGTAATTTTCTGCTTCTAATGAGACATGAATTGTGATTAGGATGATATAACCGTGGTTTAACATTTCCAACTCACTATTTTCACTATTTAGAAACTTAACATTTAGAAATTTCAGGTATTTAAGCATTCGCCCCCACAGCATGTCCATAAAATAATGAAACACCTTCACTCGGGTGTGTCCAATCTTCTGACTAATACAGCTCTGGAAAAAAATAAGAGGCCACTGCAAAAATGTTCAGTTTCTCAGGTTTTATCTTCTATAGGTACAAATACTGAACTGAACAGCTTTACCTTAGTTTTTAAGAACCGCTGACAATA
>JBBPCZ010000148.1:10209432-10220918 GCA_037974445.1 Brycinus macrolepidotus | reverse complement strand
TAAAAGCAGATGTTGATTTAAGTATAGCTTTACAGGTATGAAGAACAGATGTGGACTACTGAAGCACTGATGTACGTTGCTCTGGATAAGAGCGTCTGCTAAATGCCGTAAACATAAACATGGCACAAAAGTATCTATGTGCTTAAAAATGTTTTGAGTGGTAATTAAACCATTTGAAAATTTGGTATTTGATTGTGCCTTATATATTGATACAACCAAACAAGCTAGAAATTATAAAACATGAACCAATATGGTAGAATATAACCAAACCAAATAGAAATAGTAGAATGTGAATACTAGTCTGGTAGTGATATAAAGGCTTTTAAGGTTCATTTAATATTAAATATGGATATGGCCAGAGCCCTCTGCCCATACTCAGCATTCATTTTGTCTGTTTGTGCCTGTTTTCTGCAAGCTGGATGATATAGATGAAACGATACGGAAATCGTGGGGGCTTTGTAGACAATAGTTCAAGTAAAACAATGTATGGAGGAGAGGTTGTGCGAGTTATTAAAGAATATTAAACATATACATGATGTTACATTACCCACAGGGACGAACTGTCACAGAACAGCTGGGTGGACATTATTCCAACCTCCTTCACCACTGGCATGTTTGTTGTTGTCAGAAACTTTTGCCTCTGGCTTCTAGTGGATGTGTTGCCTAATATGTGTTACAATGGGACACGGGGAAATATGTGGGCAGTGACTGTTACATCTATTGACATGGAACATATTCATTTTTGTACGTAAAGGGAGCATAAATTAGCCTTTAGAATACTTGGTCACTGTTCACAAAAATGGGAAAGCTTATAATGTTGTCTTATAATATGGCTTTGCAGTACTGCACTTCTAAGTGGTCAGAAATCGCTTATTTGCAGTACATGTTCTAAGGAGTGTATTTGTAGGATGTCAATGAATGGCACAAATTGACAAAAGATGTATTTACGGAGGCCATCAGCCATGGATAATTCTCTTACTTTAAGTGCGATCCTCACCGGTAGAGTACTCAAAATAAACACTTGAGTAACTTTGTGTTCGGGATAAATTGGTTTAAATGATTTGAAGAGTTGGAGGCAGGAAGGAAGCCAAATGCATTTGTGTAGTGAAGAATCAGTGCTTTAGCTGACTCAAGGTCAGATCTATTGATAAAACAGGCCATTAACGTTCAGACTGATGGACAGTGGGGGAAGGAGCTCAAGAGCCTTAGACTTTTTAGGTCTCCAGCAAAGTCAGTATAGTTTTATCTGCAGCAGTGTCAATGGGGATGCCAGAGGATTTTGACTGCCATGTGTCCATACAACAGATTAAATCCATTTGTTGACTATTACAAACCATTCCAGGAATAGACTCTTTGATTCTCAAATAATAATACATTAGTTAATACTTTACTGATACCAAATTTTGATTCTGTGTGGTATGATATGCAGAAGTTTTCACAATGTATTTCAAGAACATCCATGAGAGGAACTGGGAAATGGGCATGGAATAATCCATCTCCTTGCTTACTTAACAACTCCTAACATCTCCTAACTTTGCAGTGGTTTTGAAGTTGATTATATACAATATTTAGTCCAGGTACTATATTTTTCTGTAATAAAAAAAAACTTTTTAAATAGCCAAACTATTTGATGTGTATTTTTGATATAAACTGTTTCAATATTTATCAAAATAAACATTTTATTTAATTTTCTTGCAGATGTTCGCATTCACACCGGTCATCATTAAGCACTTTGAGAGGCTCATCATGAGGTTCATAAAGTCACAACTGCCCCCTCACTGTACCCTCTGCAGTTTGTATATTGTCCCAACTGCTTGTATATTGTCCCATCTCCACCACCTTTCACCTGGTTTTCACTCACTTCGACAAAAGGACTCTTATGTGGAGAATGCTGTTCATAGACTTCAGCATCTGATTGGGAAGCTGAGAATGATGGGCCTGGACACTTTGCTTTGTAACTAGACCCTGGACTTGGGAGACCTTAGTCAGTTATGGTCTCCAGCACCACCACACTGAGCACAGGGGCGCCCCAGTGCTGTGTGCTTAGCACCCTGCTGTTCACACTGATGACCTACGACTGTGCAGTAACGCACAGCTCAAACTGCATCATCAAGTTTGCAGATAACATGACTGTGTTGGGATTGATTAATGGGAATGACTAGGTGGCATACAGAGAGAATGTGCAACGGATAATGGACTAGTGCAGAACCAACAACCTGTCTCTGAATGTGGACAGATCAAAAGAGATGGTTGTTGACTTCAAGAGGACATGACATGATCATTCTCCACTGAACATCAACAGCTCCCCAGTCGAGATCGTACAGAGTGCCAAGTTCCTTGGTGTTGACATCGTAGAGAACCTCATGTGGACCCTCAACACCAGCTCCCTCTGCCCGTCTGGCAAAAGCTTTCGTAACATATGGGCCTTCACTGCCAGAACAGAAAACAGTTTATTCCCTCAGGCCGTCAGACTCAGTCAGAACTGAACCATAAACTGAACAAACACACACACACACACACACACATCCACACACACACCTGACCTGAACTTCCTCCTCCTAACACAATGCCTACTGAACACCTCTCTGTTTATTATATACTGCACATTCTCTGTTCTTCTGCTGTTCTTCTGCTCTGTTCATCCTCTTCTTCACAATTGTTATTTATTGCTGTCTAACTCTCTTCTACTGTATTCATTGAGACAAGTGCTGTAGCTGTCAACTGCACTAAATGATGTCCTGTTGTTTTGGTGCTTTTGTGTTTTTCTTGCACCCTCATTCTCTTTGCAATCTGTGTATTTTGTTCTGTTCACACTTGTGTAGTCTGGTGGTGTCCTGTTTTTGTTCTTGTAATGCATTATGGTCCTGGAGGAACATTGTTTCATTTCATTGTATATATGGCTGAAATGACAATATACCCACTTGAGACTTGAGAGACTCTTAAAAAGTAAATAATGAAATGAATATTTCTACTTTATGCACAATTCAAAATCAAAGGACAAGGGCTCCCAAATTGTGCAACTGTTTAAGTGTTGGTTCTGTCATCAGGAGATTGGCAGCTTGGTCCCTGTGGCTGGGAGTCTAAGAGAGCATAATCAGCATTGCTCTATCTGAGTGGATAGGTTGAGAGAAGGGGCATGTGAGTTTTTATTGCAATAGCTTAATGTTATCTTGTTATTTCAGCTCCCTCATTTAAGGTTAGTATAATAAGTATAATTCATTTCATATATGTTTTTTTGTTTGTACTGTTTGGCATTTGAAGTGCTATGCAAAAAGTTCATATTTTCTCCATATCCCCAAGTCTGAGACTAATACGACTCTGCCTTTAAGATGCTTTTCAAAGCCTTTTTTGCATTTTTAAAAACTTCATACAGAAACTTCTTTGTTTGTTTGTTTTTTTCAACAAGCGAAATGCAGAATGTTTATTCTGTGAAATGTCAAGGGCGAAGCAACAACATTTTTGCAAATGTGGCTTTAATACACCTGATCAGTTTATGTCTCTGTCAGGATCCATTCAGGATAATGAGTGGGATGATGATGGCAGGTCTTCAGGTGGCTCCAGTTTTTTACAGAGTGAGAAGGGTGGAGGAGCAGTGCAGCTCGTCACACGATGAAAATTTCTCTTAACAAGTAGGTTACAACTGGGGCAGCACTACCCAAAGAAATAGAATCCTAACTGTTCTATTGGACAGCTGCTGTTGACCAAGTAGACCTGGAACATGGAAATGTTTTGTGACTTTTTTGGATCAATCCAATATGTAAAAATTCGATCAATACCTATGTGAAAATATTTAGAGCTAGAGTTACTGCTGAAAAAAGGCACTTTGTGACTTTGTGACCTGTTCATGGTACAGACATTGGAAGGATCTAGCAGGTTTACATAACAGTGGTTGCGGAGCCTTTGTTGTGCTATATTGTGTCTCTGCAATAAACCCTCAAAACTTCCAACTCAACTGTTTGAGGTACAAATCTAAGCAAGGTTAACACAACTGAACTGGGTCAAAAACATGGTATACCATTTCCTGTTGAACAAGCCATCCATCCAAGGTATTTTCTTGTAAAGTAACAGTAAAAGTATCTTTTATATAGATTTGTTAAAAGTTGATTACGCTTTTTTTTTTTTTTACACTTTTTAAGTTTTTTTTCCTCTTCTTTAGACAGTTTTTACTTACAACTCAGCCCAGAACATAGCCCAAAAATGGGTCATGTATCTCATTAAAGCACCATAAAAACACTACTTGACCAAACAGAGCATGTAGAAACAGACATAGAAGTGTTTGTTGACTGTCATGAGCACCATTCTGGTGTGAAGAAGATCGTAGTATGAGTTTAAGCTTCAGCTCTTTAGGCATGGACCCAAGTCCAAGGAAAACAGAATGTCGCCAGTAGAAAGATAATACAAACTATGACAGCTAGCAGAAACAACCTTTAGTGCTTCCAAGACAAAAAAACATTCGGCAAGATCAAGTAAACGGAAGTCAGTGGATGAGCTGCAAAAATTAGCTATTCACTGAAATAAGATAAGATAACCCTTTATTAGTATCACAAGTGGAATTAATAAAGGGTTATCTTATACCCAGGCATTACCTAAAATTAATACTTTTTATCATGTTACCATGGAGATTTCAACTGCGTGATATGGCGCCAGAAAAGCCCAAAGCAGTTTCTGTTGTCCTACAAAGTACTGCGCCACAGTTTCTTCAAAAATATTAGAAGACAGGCCACTGAATGTAGTGTGTGAGGGGCTGCGTGTCCGTTTTGTCAGGGTCAGCATGAAATGCCGGTTGCCAAATCTGTAACACCAGTATTTCCAAAAACTGAGGTCGTAACACAGATCTACCAAAATACAATATTTAAAAATTTAAAAAGCAATAATCCAAGAGAGGCTGTGCATTACAATGATTTTGTCATGTGTAAGGACATTCTTTGGCAAGACGTGATGCCAAGTGCCTAAAACCGCCCTACTGAGCACTAATTGTCCCCCCTTTGTGGAGAATGCTTAGATTGCTGAACCCAATTTTTACAATGACCTTTGGATACCCTGTTACCCTGCAATCACACTATTTTTCTTCTTAAGTTATATTTTTATTAGAACTAATGTTCTTCTTAAGTTTTATTCTTTTTGTAGCCAAAAAAGGTGCCGCTTCCTGTCGGAGCTTCTGCAGAATTTTGGAACCGCTCGAACGTCAAAACATTTCTGAATCAGATGATCGGATTTTGCTTTTGCTCGCAATTTTTTTTTTATGCAAACATTTTTTGCCCATAAAATCAGTGTTTGGCGGGATGGGGGGTTTAGTGGGGGATTTGGGGAGGCGTCTGCTAACTCCTGGGGCTGGCAGCCGGCGTCTGTCAACCTGCCCCCTTAGGGGGGGCACTGCCTGGCGTGGGGCAGGCTTCCCCAGAGAGCCTGCGGGACGCCCGTCCGTTGGGCAGGCGGCTTCCGGGCACGTGGGGCTCGGATCCCACGCTCTGTCTGCGCCTGCGTGGCTGGCTCCTGGCGGGGGCGGGTGCACTGTCGGTGCAGGCCGTCGGGGGCTCCTGTTCCGCCGTCGCAGGGGCCCATGTCTGGGGCCTCACCCCTACGCCTCTTCGGGCTGGCGCATGGCCTCTCCTGGGGCGTGCCACAGGGTCCTGCAGTCTCCCTAGGGTGCCAGGGCGGCGTGGTTGTGGCCCCTCACCCTCATTGCAAAACATTCCATGACAAACTCAGACACTACATGTGCACTTACATTTACACATATACATACACATAGGCACATGCACACACATATACACACACGTGTACACACGCATACGTCTACTCACACACACACACACACACGCACACAAACACACACTCATGCGTACACATATACATGCTTATAGGCACAGGCACATACTTATATGCACACACGCACATGCACACACTTATAGACACACACACACACACACCCACACGTGTACACACGCACACACATACACAAACATTCACTCACTCACATACACACATACACCCACGCACACATATATGACAATCAGAGGCACACATGCACACGCATATGCACACTCATACACACATATACGCACAAGCACACTCATCCACTCACACACGCACACAGCCATATACACACACACACATATACACTCATGCATACAGGCGCTTACACACAGGTATAGGCATATACATACACACAAAACTACCCAGAACCACAGGTTTCTGTGTGCTGTCACAGCATTGACCGTAGGTGTGTATGTTGTTTCTGTGCTGTTATAGTGTTGCCATAGGCGTGTATGTTGCTTCTGTGCTGTTACAGTGTTGCCGTTGGTTTGTATTTTGTTCTGTGTTTGTGTGGCTGGTCCTTGTTTTTCAGATGCAGCATTCAGAGCGATGACACAGATTTCATTTGGATCCCCTCTTTGTCTTTCTCCGTTTTCTCTCTCTATTGACTTCTTTCCTTTTCTCTTTGTTTTCACTTGTATCTTTTTCTTTCTCTATTTTCTCTACCCTGTCCGATCTGGCTTAATTATACATCAAATGAATGAATAAATAAATAACTAAAAATTTCAGATAACAAGAGGGGCTTATACTGTTAAAGCCCCACCTGGCAAAGCAAAGGTGTCTGGCGCATCATGGCATCCAGCTTCACATTCTGCTTGCTAAACTGCCGGACACGACAGGGGAAAATAAATAAATAAATAAATAAATAAATGCAAATGGAGCGCCTACAGGTCTGGATGTCTCGAATGTGTAGACACTCTATGGCCGTAAATAGTAAACTTTTTCAACTGACCTGCACAGATGAGAAAGTCATTTATTTCACCTCCATAATTTTACGTGGCAGTAACATAACTGAATCAGACATTACAATTGTAAACAAATACATATTGAACAGACACTCTTCTGTGAAATTACTTGGTAAACACTTACAATGGTAAGTGAATGATGTGTGCGAACTATTGCCCATGACCTCTTATATGGACTGCAGCAGCGTTGCTGCTTGGGCAGAGAGGTGAACATCTGGCTTTCATCTGTGGCCAGATGAAGTGTGTGTTATCTACTGTATTATCCAATTTAGAAAATTTAGGAAGAATGGAAATACCCAACACTTATGGTTGTGTATCTGCGAGTGCAAATGGGACACTGTTCTTATTGGTTGTAATTATTGACTCTAATTACAATATAAATTGAAAGCAGTAATTACATTTTCTCATATATACATAAGTAATATTGGCCTCTGATTTATTGTACACCCCTAGTATTAACATCTGAACCTATTTTTATTACTTTGTCTCTATTAGGACTGCAAAATAGGCAAACAGAAAGCAGAGAGAGATGAGACAGTGGGAGTGATGATTTTCTCCACAATAGATCCTGAGATCCGAGAACTAGATTCTAAAAAAGTGTGAGGCAGATTTTCATACCTCTACACAAATAACTCCTTATATATTGAGACTTTTCAGGCACTGTCTGAAAGAGGTTTCTCTCTCAGTTCGGTTCAGAGAGCAGAAGTGTGAAACGTTTAGCCGTTTCACTAGATCCATGGACAATCGAGTTAGAGACCTTTTTTCTGTTGGCCATCTTCAGTGGAAAAGATGTACAGGATGTGAGTTCACATTCTCCTTTGCAAAGGATGCCGAGAAATATGCTCCACATTGCTTGCTTGCTTACTTACTTATCAAGGTATGACTGTACAGCAAAATGAAATATGTCCTGTAGGACATTTCTTCAGTTACTTAAGTCTAGATAGTATCTACTGCACTGCATGTTATGTACAGTATATTATGTAGTAATTATGAATTTTGTAATATGTATTTGCCCTCTGGCTGCTACTGAGAAAGTTAAACAAGCAGACCATCTAATAGCCATGAGCGATCTTGGAACCCAGGATAAGCACTCTATGGCAAAGAATCTGAATACTATATCCTATACTTTGCAAGGTAAGACTGGCCAGTTGTGTTATTTGCTTTTATCAAATATAATTCATGTTTCCCAGTCCTTTTAGGACATTGTCGTAATAAAATCAAACATATCAGCTAACAGTCGATATCAACTGATAACGCTACCAATATTTAAGATAAGATAAGATAAGATAAACCTTTATTAGTCCCACAAGTGGGAATTTTGCATTGCTTCGGCAGAAAGTGGACAGTACAAAGGTAAGAGCAGCAAAAACAATAGAATAAAAACTATACAACACAACAATAAAGTATAAAAAGTACACTATACAAATAATCTAAAAAATATAAATATGGACATTTGTCTGTATTGAAATACGTAAACCTATATAAGTATATGTATGTATGTATACACTGAGTATATGTATGTATATATGTACAAAGTATATATATATATATATGTGTGTGTGTGTGTGTGTGTGTGTGTGTAAGAACACTGGATATATATGCAGGTACACACTGAGTGTCCTCAGTTGTTTGGTAAGCAGCAGGTATTGACAAAAACAGTAACAATGTACCAGAAACATTAATAATGCACCAAGACAAATTGCACATTTTAATTAAATTGCACACCAAGAAACATTGCACACAAGAGAAACTTCCACTTATCAGTCCATGGTGTTTGGATGTGTGTGTTTGTTTGTGTGTGTGTGGTCAACTGCAAGGTGTTTGTTGTAAAGTCTGACAGCAGCTGGAAGGAAAGACCTTCGGAATCTCTCCTTCCCACATCGTGGGTGCAGAAGCCTGCCACTGAAGGAGCTGCTCAGTGCTGTCAAAGTATCCTGCATGGGGTGGGAGATATTATCCAACAGGGATGACAGCTTAGCCACCATTCTCCTGTCACTCACAACCTCCACTGGGTCCAGAGGGTGTCCTAGAACAGAGCTGGCCCTCCGGATCAGCCTGTTCAGCTTCTTTCTGTCCCCAGCGGAGATGCTGCTGCCCCAGCAGACCACACCATAAAAGATGGCTGATGCCACTACAGAGTCATAAAAGGTCTTCAGGAGCGATCCCTGCACTCCAAAAGACCTGAACCTCTGTAGTAGGTACAGCCTACTCTGCCCTTTTTTGAAGAGAGCATTTGTGTTATGAGTATAGTCCAGTTTATTGTTCAGGTGAACACCAAGGTGCTTGTAGTTCTCCACAGCCTCAGTGTCCTTACCCTGGATGTTCAGTGGTTGCAGTGGAGGATGTTTGTGTCTGCGGAAGTCTGCGGAAGGTTTTTTCAGGGTTGATCTGGAGGTAGTTCTGTTGGCACCAGTCTACAAAGTCCCGGCTCAGTTCTCTGTACTCCCTGTTGTCCCCATCTGTGATGAGGCCGACACTGTCCGACACACAGCCCAGGGTTCTCACATACTGTGGTCAGTCAGTGAGGTAGTTCAGAATCCATGTGGCGAGGTGATGGTCCACTCCTGTGTGCTCCAGCTTGTCCCTCAGGATTGTGGGTAGGATGGTGTTGAAGGCACTCGAGAAATCAAAGAACATGATTCACACAGTGCTCCCAGCAGTCTCCAGCTGAGAGAGGGAACGATGAAAGAGGTGGATGACGGCATCATCCACCCCAATGCCAGGCTGGTAGGCAAACTGAAGTCAGTCCAGTGATGAGCTCACCAGGGGCCGAAGCTGAGCAAGGACCAACCGCTCCAGGGTCTTAATCAGGTGGGATGTCAAAGCCACCGGCCTGTAGCTGTTGAGGTCCTTGGGATGTGGGGTTTTCAGCACTGGTACCACACAAGAATATTTCCAAAGCTGTGGTACTCTCCCCAGCTTCAGGCTCAGGTTGAACATGTGCTCCATCACCCCACACAGTTGATCCGTGCCCACCTGACAACCCTTGAACTGATGCCATCCACACCCACTGCCTTGCTAGCGTTGATCCTCCTCAGTTCCCTCCTAACCTGAATGGTTGAAATATACAGGCTGGAGTAGAGTGATTGTGCGCTGGTGGTCGTGTGGTCAAGGTTACATTGTGCTATTGCCATGAGATTCAGTTCCAAGTTAAGTGTACTCAAGCCATGGGATTCTGATCAAGGTTAAACGTGCTTTAGTCATGGTATGAAATCCTATGTAGAGTGTATTTCAGTACGCACATGGTATAAAAGATGAATGATAAAATAAAGACAAAACTAAATGTTTAAAAGTGACAAAATGCATCTCAGAGTCAAAAGTTTATGAATAAGAATTATTTGAAGAAATTTTGAAATAGGTATTTAAATAGATTAATTAAAATGGTGTATTTTTATTTTACATGTGTTATTTTACATGTGTTATAAGAGGCTGCCACGGTGGCGCAGTGGGTAGCTCTGTTGTCTCACACCTCCAGGGTTGGGGGTTTTAATCCGGTTCCTGGTCTTGTGTTTGTGGAGTTTGCATGTTCTCCTTGTGGTGGCGTGCATTTCCTCTGGGGTCTCCGGTTTCTCCCACAGCCCAAAGAAATGCACGTGAGGTGAACTGGTAATTCTATATTGACCGTAGTTCATCAGAATCAATCAGAATCAGAAAATTTAATTGATCCCGGAGGAAATTGCTTATGTAATGACTGCCACAACACACAAAGACACAGAGACGCAAGAACAATATAAAATAAAATATAAATAAAATAAGTCTAAATAAAATCTAAATAAAAATCTGTAGAAAGAAAAACAACCACAATATGAATAGATTATGCTACATACGGAAATGCTTGGTATAATAAATCTATCTATAAGTCACACAGCTGAGTGAAAAACTATTGACATAGTTGGTAGTTTGGAATAAGTTATTGCACTTTTAGACAATCAGTAGTAATTGAGTACTATTAAGTCATATTAAGTAATGAAAAGTAATGTTGACCAAAGAGTAATATTGCACATGAAGACTTTTGCACAAAAGATATTGCAAGTAATTAAGTGATTTAGCATCCATTTACAGAACAAGAACAACATATGATATTGCACATAATAATGTTTTGGCACCTGGTAAGAACATTGCCCAGTATTGCACATAGTAGACTGTTGCACATCATAGCAAAATATCGCACATATTCTTTCACACAATGATAGTTTAACCCGTAATAAATATATAGCAAGAAGCAGCAGGCTATTGCACGGGTTATTGTGTGGATGTGTGACAGAGGGAGGAGTTGTAGAGTCTGATGGCGGTGGGAAGAAAGGATTTTCTGTGGCGTTCAGTGGAGCACTTCAAGCTGGTGAGTCTGTGGCTAAAAGTACTTGTCAGTTCTGCCACCACACTGTGGAGTGGGTGATCTACATTGTCCATGATAGACTGAAGTCTGAACAATGTTCTCCTTTCAGCCACAGTTTTCATGTTGTCCAGTTCCTCACCCACCACAGAGTCAGCTTTCCTGATCAGTTTGTTAAGTCTCTTCATGTCTGCCACTTTCATACTACCACCCCAGCAAACCACAGCATAGAAAATGGCACTGGCCACTACAGACTCATAGAACATCCGCAACATGGTGTTGCAGACCCCAAATGATCGGAGTCTACGTAGGAAGTACAGCCTACTTTGACCCCTCTTGTATGTGACCAGAGAGTTCTTAGACCAGTCCAG
>JBBPCZ010000148.1:10157452-10169068 GCA_037974445.1 Brycinus macrolepidotus | reverse complement strand
ATATAGAGTATGATATTTTATAGAGTATGATATTTGTGTTATGCTCTAACACAAAACAAAGCCTGGGATGTAGCAGTCTTGATATAACAGCACTTAGCATGAAAATCTTTCAGCAGAGTTGTTTATCCACTGCAATAATAATGCTAATTTCTACTAGTGCTCCAAAGGCTTTTGCCATGTCAAGTTAGAAAGAAGTACTTTTGGACCCTTTATATTGTCCTGTTTATTATGCCTTTTACACAATGTAATGGTCAGCTGGTGTTTTCTACAAAGTTTTGTTCCAAATGCAATGAAATACAACATTAGAGGTTACATACAATGTTACCTCATCTATCAAACAAATCGCAACAGTGATTCTGTCTTTATCCAGAGACATCAGGCTGATGCTTTAGTACTGCACATTTCAAGACAGAATTTCTTTGTTTTACTAAACCTGTCCCTTTGTTTACTGTCTTTGCTGGATCGAGTGCCTCACATCTTGAAGACTAATTGAATGTTTGTACTTACTGACAATTTAGACTTACAAATTTCATGAAGCAATCTCCTGTCTCACAATAATACAACAATCGGTGAGAGCAAAGACATGTGGTCTGCTGCCGTGTATCTCCAAATCATTAGCATTCTCTGGACAATCCTGAATCACCCAATACTGTTGCACGATGAAGCATACGTCCTATTGGCTGGTGTATCACTAAGCAGAGAGAGAGAGACACAGAGAGACAGAGAGAATCCTGAAATCTATATGAATTCACACTGACTGAATATGAGCACAACTCCCCAAGTGGGAATAACTTAACTGTCACATACTTTTACAGATGGGATTAGGGTTAGACATAGAAATAGGCAGTCTTACTCATTGTAATGACACTTATTAGACATAATTGCATATGTAAATATTTGAGGAGGTTCACATCTGGGTGAGATTCCATTTGAGCTGCAGTTAATATACCCCTGAGAGCTTGACTTCTGGCTCCCTCATGCAAAATGCATATGGGCATCTGTTGCTCCCACTGGGTTAAGACAGAATGTGAGTTTTAAGGCTCCCTAGCCCGACTCCTGGGTGCTCGTCAGCTCTTCTTCCTTGAGTTTGTCCCACCGTTGTTGCTTTTAGGTTTTTCCTTTGTAACCAGCGCAGCACTTTGACCTGAAGCTGTAGTTGGGATGAGACAGTGCAGAGCCACTACAAAGGCACATTGTCATTGCTGATTTAGATGTTATGATCCGTTGGCAAAGCTGATCTACATCTTCTATTCTGCGGATTCCATTACTGTTCCTTATAAAACAAAACTGCTTTGTCTCCTGTCTCAGTTGTTTATGCCTGTCGTTCACCTGCTTGGCTTTGCCCTTCACTGATGCACTGCAAAACCTCTTCAACAAAGTCGTATACAGTACACTTCTGAAGGGAACAATTTTGCTCTTCAAGTTTAATTTTGCTCTTCAAAGTGGTAAAAATGCACAAATAAATAACAATATCAGTCCAGTGCCTCTCCCCAGCCTCCAAGCAATTACAGTGTGCAATTAACTGATGAGACTGAAAGTGAGGGACCATACTTAATTATTTGATCTAGCTGAAAATCTGCACCTCATTAGTATACTCTAAAAGAGAGATGATGACTCACCTTTAGATCTCTTGTTTTATTAAGATTGAACAGGTAAGACTTTCCCCCTTAAAGGTGATTAATCTGCCCCTAATAGTCTGCGATACGCTGCGGAGCATAGTCTGTGAAATTTAAAACCTCTCCTTCAGTAATACTAAAGAAATGTACCAAGGAACTCTAAGTTGTTTTTTTTAACCAAAGCATTATTCTTTCAACACCAATAGTCATGAAGTAGTCCGTAGTGCAGTATTGCATGCCTCAGTTGGTTTGACAGATATTTATATCATTTTAAAATTTTCATTCATGAATGTTTTCTCAGTGCAGTGCCTATCACACAAGCAAACATTGGGAATCCCTGTGGTTTCAACTAATCCTTACTACTAGCCAGGCACTGATCTATAGGCTAATAAATTGTCCCTAATAAAGACATTATAGAAGAAACAAAAAAATACACTAAAACCTCAGCTGTCAAACTAATCATTAAGAGAACAGTGATTCTATCTTTATTAAGAACAAAGTAGATGCCAGAAATACATTTTCAGCCAGAAAAAGGTAGTAAGATGTCTATTTAGCCAACTCCCCTTCTCACTGTAGATTTTAGCTTGTCCTCATCTGATAATTCATTTCTGTCATTTTATTATCCCATTTTATTGTAATGAAAACATCTGCAATACGATATTGATACTAGTAACATAGGTATCAGGCTTCCCTATGCTTTCTCCAGGCAGTGGGGAAAAAATCAAACAGTCCATCCACAAAATCCCACCCCAAAGCACCTTTTCAAAGTTCTTCCCTCCTTTAAAAGTTATTCCATCCTCAGTAGGGGAATTTCCTAGTCTTTAAACCACTCTTGAGACTACTGCAGCACTGCTGTAGGATGTGAGTACAATAAATAGTAATGTAGTGAATGTAGTAACGGTTAAATTTTTCATTTTGAGTATTCCTCTAGTCCAACTGCCAGTTTCCAAGAAAGTGATTAAAGGATCTTAGTTTCCTGAATGTTGCCAGCAAACAAAGCTTCCCAAACAGTTCCAGGCTTAGACACATGGTTTTAGAAAACCCCTTTAATTAGTCTATAATCTTTGCATTACATAGAGACGAGGGTGTAACTCTGAGTTGAACATTAGAGGGGCTGAACTGGATCTTCAGTGTGTATTTAGGTGAATGGAGCCATGGGAAAGAAATTGCAAAAGCTAAAACAGGTTCTAATTTTACCTCAAGAAATTTAGCCTTATTACACAGTAGTTTTAGTGGTTGATCAAACACAGTAACAGAACCAACCTTCTTCTAAAGTGATATTGTAGGATAGACATACCATAGTTAAGTATCTCTACTGGGTTTATAGCTAAGTTGTAAATATTAACCTTTTTTTTATTTTTTTTTTACTTTTTATGATTTTTTATGACTCAGAACTGCATTAAAGCTCATAAATTTACACCATCTGCTACTATCTGCTACATGATGCTACATCCAGAGAATGGTGGCCATATTGTTGGACTTCACGGCATCCCTAACACATCCCTGCCTCACTTTCCCACTACAGTATGGCTTTATTCACACCTCCTGCCTGTCAACTCAGCCTCATACATGCTTATCTCCTTTATTTCTATGCCAACAATAAGAGCCTAAATTGATATACTTTGTCAAATAAATCCAGACCTAACATCACCCATGTTTAATACATGGATGATAATGTTAACTAGTGGCAAATGGACCATCGGATCAGTGTTGTAGAGGTAGGTAAGCTAAGATGATGTTAAGTGAAGTAAGCAGCTAGCCAACAGGAAAATACGTACTGTACCCTCATAATAAAAGCTATTATCTTGTCGTTCACACATCATTTTATCTCTATGAACAGTATTACAGCTGGTCAAGTCAGCTTGATAAAGCTACCTTCAATTATCAGCACAAACAATACTGATATCCACTTATAAACAAAACTGTATGCAGCTGCTACAGTAATGTCTATGGTAATATCAATATCTGTACTAAAAACATCAAAAGGTAGATATAGCAGTTCTGTAGCTTAATATGGTGAGTTTGATGGGGGAACTTTGACAACATTAAGGCCTCTATTTTCCACTCTGGGTGCAAAGAGCTTTTATAACCGAGGGAGGGGGAACAAATATAGTTTTCTTCAATATATATTACATCAATAGTAGTATTCTCTTATAAATTACCATTCTGTTTTTTTTCCCCAAAAGTGTGGCGTTAGAATTATTAGAGAAGTAATCTCCTCACCTCTCCTGGAAATTACGCCCGTGAATGGATGTTCTATAAACTTTAAGTAAGGTTCTTTACACCCACACATCTCATTTACCATTATTATTGTAATGATCCATTGAAAGGTAGAGCAACCAGAGCGGTTCTTCTGTTGCATCACTCCAAATAACTTTTTTTGTTCTTTTGCATTTTTAAGAGTGCATTTGAGGCCATACACAGAGGGTCAGAAACAATACATTTTCTGAAGTGCCAGCCAAAGTGACTGCTAGTAATTCTGACTCATATCAACTGATACTTTTGAAATGCTGATTTTTAGAGTTTAGAGAGTACTGGTCACTCAATCATATAGAGAGACATTTCTGTACAAATCTACTGAAGGACTCACAGAACAGACTATGGTCCTAGTAGGAGTGTGATGACTTCTGTTTATCCAACATACTAGTTGACTGGCGAGGCAAGAAAGCCAAAGGTTGTTAAGCTGTTGCTGCTAGCTAATTCAGAGAGAGTCACAGGGACACACGCGCTGACCTGCATGCACCTCTCCTTGGAGGGTTACTGTATACACAGTTTCATACTGCATTTAACCACCACCTACAGGAGATGCTCTAATAAACGCCTACCCACATCACAACCTGCCTCTTTCTGCCACAGCTCTGCACAGTGTGTGTAGATTCTGATCAGACATGACTATGCAAATGCTCTATCAAATTCACTTGGTGCTGGATCAATCAGATTGCTAAATATTTACCCACCTCGTAAAGAAGAGAGGAGCACAAAAGGGGAAAAATCACATCTGATTAAAAATATTTACTGTTACACTTTTACAATGTACTATTTTTTTTGAATAGGGACATGTGGATATTTCTCACTACGTGTCTCACTGCATATGTTTACTCTTTGTGCTAGAAGGTGGAGAAAAAAATAGATGCAGCTAATGTGTGGAAAAGCAAAGTTCGGTTCGAGGCTGGTTATTCAAGGAGCATTCACAATTCACTTCCCCAGTGCTAAGAGACAGCTTGTCAGAGCAGAAACACTCAGGATATTGGCCTGATGCAGCATTCACACCTTACATGTTATTGTCGTTGGCAGGCTAATGCATTAACAAGTACAGTATGCGGGGCTGCGTCCGTGAGATTGATACAGAGCAGAATACGGAGTCCGTCTGCTGGAGCAGGAGGCCTAAAATGCACAGGATGAATGTAAATATCTTTTTTAAAAGCTTCGGCTCTGTTCTCTTACATGGTCGTTTCACCATTTGGAAAATGGCGAGTACTCTTAGTCGAGGCTTACAGTGATGTTATGTTCCTGAGAACATGGCATTAAAGGAGCCATGTTTTGTCCAAGATCCTTTTTCATGAGGCCACGCTTTTGTACAGATAACACACTGTGGGTCCATTCATGGAACTTGCTGTTATGAAGTGCTCCCAGCATTCAGCTCTTAATGAGCCCAGGGAGAGTGTTCAGCCCAGGTACAATGAGACTAATGCAGATTAATGTAGTGGAGGGGTCTTGCTTGAAACAAGCCGCTGACAGTAGTGGAGCTTTCCCATCATATCGGAAATTATACTTACTTTTCTCCCACTACGCACTTCATCGTGTTAGACTGCAGAGTTTGTCTGGATGTGGATTGCAGAGAGCAGCAGAAGTATTTTGGAGTGCCATGGGGGTGGTGCGTGGTTGGGGGACCGCTCATGACGGCTGGGCGCTCGATGGGTTTGGAACTGCACTAAATCACTGAAACCAGGAGCAAGTTTTAGTCCTGCCTCTTGTCCCACACTTATTGTGCTGTGCCACAGATCTCTTCCCCAACACCCACATCATGTAATCAGACATGTGAAATTCTCTGCCCACAGACCGATTATTTGCTTTCATCTACTGTAGAACAAGGAGAAACTGTACAAATGGAGGGATGAAACAGATCTCTTGTACTGCCAGCTTGGAATCAGGGGGCAGCATCTTCCAGCAGATTTAACCTCGCCCTAGTTTTTGTATGTTAGTGTGCACTCTTAACCTATTTGTGTTAAATTCTGCATGATGAGGAAAAGTGCCACAGAACATATGAAAGATATATAAAGTATAGCTGTATCTTGTCTTTTTTTAACTTGTTTAGTTCAAAGTCTGTAGTCCCATATGAGCAAAATACTCATGCTCAAAATACTCATACTCAAAAAAGGTACAAATCTGATAAATGATGAATTATAATGTTATATGTAAAAAAGTTACACAGATGAGGGAAGAAAACTTAACTTAAAATGTTACATTATTGTAACATGATTTTGTTTCAGATAATTTTGGACCATTTTTATAGTTCAGGTAATCATGACATTTTGACATTAATACTAAGTAAAAACATGAGCTTGTGGAGCTTTTTGCAAGTCATTGCACAGGAACTATAGATAAAATCAGGAATCTAATTCTAATTGAAACCTTTTAGGTAAATAACCTTTGGTATAGAATCTTTACATGACACGTGCCAAACACCTGGTTAAACTCACCTGTTAATTGACAGGTTTAGTGAGTGTGTTTGTCACTAGTCTTGTCACTAGAAATATAAACATCATTTGACTTTATGGCTGCATCTGAATAGCTGAATGAAACTTCCTTTCCTGTCTGAGTTCCCCTTTTACTTGTGGATCCACATGCTCATCATCTCTGCCAAAGCATTTAGAGAAGCAACACATTATGTAGAATTCTTTACATTTATGCTTTTCCCATTTTATTTCCTTTCATTTTATTTCATTTCATTTCGTTTCATTTCAA
Organism: Brycinus macrolepidotus; assembly: GCA_037974445.1. Lineage (NCBI taxonomy): Eukaryota > Metazoa > Chordata > Actinopteri > Characiformes > Alestidae > Brycinus > Brycinus macrolepidotus. The sequence continues at coordinate 10,162,487 of JBBPCZ010000148.1, read as the reverse complement.
TAAATAATTATTTAAAGAACCTTCTACTGAATGATTCCTTAAGAAACCAAAAGTGATCTTTAAGCAGGTCAATTCCTGCCCCAGTTAACTGAACTGTTGATGTGACCACCAGGTGTAATAGGTATCAGTGATTACAAAAACAGTGTTTAAGCTATGGGCTGGAGATGTCTGGAACAAATGTACAATGGGCACGCCTTTTTTAAAAGAAGCAGAGACCAGGGCTGGCCATTTGCAGCTTTTTGCTGGAGAAGATGGAGTGGCCTGAGAGGCTTGTGTTGACTTAGGGTGGTTTAAATGGCAAATCTGATGGAGCATGACTTCCAGGATGGATGTGTTCCAGCCTGAGATGAGACGCATTTGGGAAGGCAGCATGGAGGTTTTCTTAATCGTCTAATTTGTGCTGCTTCTCCCTTCCCCGCAGGCTGCACAGCGGATTATCAAAGCCCATAATGCATAAGCACAATAGCAATCATGTGCTAGAATGCTTGATAGATACAGAACCCTGGGATGTAAATGACTCAGTTCATGATTGCAGCTTTTCTGTTTTTGAACTCCCCTGCTCTCAAAATCTGACATGCAGTTCTTTTGCTGAATCACTCCAACTTCAGAATCATTTGAACTATTTTATTTACCACATTAATAGTGGGGATGACAAATATAGAAAGAAAATGTATGATGTAACAAATGGATAACTTGCATAAATATAGGCTTAATCTGAGCTCAGTTTGAGTTTTAGGCATACATGGTTTGGATAAAATGTACAATACACTATACACTTTCATTTAATATATCAATCAACTCTTACGCTGCCTATTAGGGGTTCAGATGTGTGTTTAGCATAAAATAAATACAACGAATACAAAGATTGTATAAATATATGGAATACTGCATAAGTATCCGTCAGCCAGTCAGTGGAAGACATTCTCAAAACTGTAGAATTGTTGCATACTGTAGAACTCTACATACTGTAGAACGTACTGTAATACAAAGTTTTGTCTTATTTTAATTGGACCTGAGTACTGGACCTGAGTATTGCTATTGATTGTTTTCTTTTCTTTTTTGTACTAGAAGAAGAAAAGAATAGAATATCTTTATTGACATTGCAATGCACAGGAATGTACAGTGCAATGAGATAGTACTGATATTGGTTAGGTTTGGTACTGTTAAGGTTTCCTTTTTGATTGCTCAAAATTTCAGCAGGAAAAATCCCACAATGCAGATGCATCTGAAACATTCAGCAGGGACATAACTGGGTCTGGGCTTTTGGGCTGTAGATTCAGACTACTAATATTAGTTGACAGCCAGGGTTTAGGCCCAAGGTGCTATCCTTGTCAAATTAGTTCAGAGTTACTGGACATCCACATGTACTTTGCCAATATCCTTTATGTCTAATATATTGAAACCTATGTTTTTTTTTTAAATAAATTAATACACCTGACCACAGATAATATTTACAACCTCAAACACTCCTGACAGTGCACAGATTGTCTTTAGACACAAAAACATACTTTGTGAAGGTAGAAACAGTGATGCAGGTTTGCATTTATAAAGAACTCATCCTTCCTCTTGGCTCCCTTAGTGGTCTCTTGGCTATTTTAGTGGTCTCTAGGGTTAGATGAGATGAAAGGAACAACACTAACATGTCTATCACCCTCCTTATTTTGTTCTGTGTTGCATGTTTCTCACTCTACACTCTCCCTGATGCTGTTTCACTTGCTTGGTAACACTCTTGTCCTGCTAAAGCTGTGTTGCTTCTAGACCTGGGCAATGTAAAAGTGTTTATTGTTATAATGGTAAATTACATATCGCATATCGTGATCTTGTCAGTGCTTAAAGAACACTGACAATTTACACATTTCTCAACAGACAGAGCATAATTAGTCCCCTTCAAGTATAGTGTGAAACACATTGAATAAAAATTATTCGTATTCATAGATTATGATAGTATTTGATGCTCCATGGTCTTTTTTTGTTTGTCCAACTTATCAAATGCCAGAAAAAAACACATGTTGTGACTTATAGAGTGTCATGAAAATGTACTGAAGTGTCATGATTTTTACTGCGTCATGTACTTACGTTTACATTTATGGCATTTAGCAGACACTCTTATCCAGAGCGACGCACATCAGTGATATATATATATATATACTTTCTCTCTGTCCTTTTTCATCTGTGAATAAGATTATGGTTTCTCTTCATTCTCTTGTGAAAAAGGGTGTAACACTGCAGAGATTTGTTCAGGGTTCCTATGAGCACCTTGTATATAAGGACAATTACTATATAGGTACTAAATAATTATAACGAATTAGATTGTAGTAAGTGTTAAAGGAATATATGATGAATGTATTGTAAGTGTCACGTCTGGGCCGCCTCGATCACGCCCCCAGCAGCCCCTGTCTCCCGAGTATTAGGTATACCCATGTCCTGTCTCGTCTGTGTGATGTCACGGTTTGTTGTGTCTGAGCTGGGTGCCGGGGCAACCCAGGTGTAGAGGCTTGGTGCTCTACACGCTCGTCAGCTGGGTTGCTAGGCACCAGATTACGAGCCCACCTGTTCTGTGTTTGAATCTGTGCTAAGCCTTGTTTAGCCTTTTTAGTTTTGTGTTGTGACTGGTTGTCCGTGCCGAGCCCCTCTGTGTGACGCAGTTTAAAAGCCAGCTGGTCCGGAGGGAAGATGTGCGGTCACCCAGCTCCTATTCTAGTTTGTTTCCCTGTTAGTTTCACCCTCGCCAGTGCAGCACGAAAGACAGCACAGATTCCTTCCACTACCTCCACCTTTACTCTACACTTGTGGACCACGCTACAAGTGGCAGTTGGACCGTGGATCCAGTCGGAAGGAATACACTACAAGGCTAAGGCTTCCCCGAGGCTCTCACAGTTGACGGTGACTGTCTGCTCTCTCTCTGTGTCTCCCCTCTGTCCCCACAGGTGTGATTCGGTGAGCGGCCCCTCACCACAAGCCGCTTCGCTGGAAGCGGACTGAAACCTACTGGCCACCTTTGCGAGTGAGCCTAAACGCATCTAAAGCACTCGGACGTCCAGCCGAGTGCACCTTTCCAAGCTTCTGTCCAACAGGGAGTGGAAAGACTTCTGGGACTTGGAACCTGCACCAGTATTGTGAAAGACTTGTTTGTTTGGAGCTCTTGGAGCTCACCCTTTGCTTAAGTTCATTAAAGCTTGTTCTGTTCCGAAGTTGTCTGCCACAGTTGTGTCCGCCTTGCTTGCATGACATGGCAGTAGATTATTACATAAGTATTAGCACTACAGAACTCTTACAGTTTTTCTTGATTTTGTTTTCATGTTTTTTTTTATTAAAACAGTTTCACAAATATATAATACTCCTGTAGTAGCCCTTTGCCTAATTCAGCAAAATGCTCCAGTATATTTTTATATATTGATTTCTTTTTTTTATTTATTTATTTATTTATTTTTATAATTTTACATTTTACTCAGGCAGAAAACGTGGACTTCATACAGACACAGACTGTGTGTACTGTGTATATTGGTTTATTGATCAGCTAGCTAGATATGGGTTGACTGTAAGTCCCATTAGCCATTATTGTAGTGGCTGTAGTGTTGTGTTTAAGCAAGTGTACAACATACACCCACATATGAGAAGACAAACATCACGGGTACATACCTAAACAATACATTTTTGTGTCCGTCTGCCCTGAAGAGCAAAGGCACAGTCGTCTTGTCACTAGAAATATAAACATTATGGCTGCATTTAAATAGCTGAATGAAACTTACTTTCCTGTCTGAGTTCCCTGGTTTTGCCTGATGTGTTATACTTCACATGCTAATCATCTCTGCCAGTGCATTTAAAGAGGCAATAGGGTTACAGGTCAGGCAAAACCAAGGACAGCAGACAGGAAAGACAGGAAAGGAAGTGTATAGATGCAGCCTATGTTTCGCAGTGTTTTCTGCTGTTGATTGTTTCCTGCTGTTGCGTCACATATGAATTTATAATGGGTAGAGGTAATACAATACCTAGCAAGAATGAAATATATAGCGGTACAGTAAAATGATTCTGCATCATAACAAGCTTGAACCAAAGACAAAAAAGATTTTGAGCCTTGTAATCCTACACTAGCCCCTCCCATGGCTCCAGTGTTGTAATAGCCCCAGATCCTTTCTTGGATGAAGAATGTATAATATCAATATTCAGCACACCTTGGTTCCCCCAAAATGCTAGCATAGGATTTAACAGTATATATATGTATATATCGTTAGTGTTATTGATTGTCTACAGTCAGGGGTGTATCAAGCTTTCCAAAAGTGTGGGTGTTCTGGGACGGGGAAGCTAAATTATGAATACAATCACGACCAATTATAACTTCATTTATGAATTGTGTTTCAGCAAAAGTGGGGGGGTTGAAACCCCCCCCATCCCCCCCGTGTGCTACGTCCCTGTCTACAGTGTGCCCTATTCTGAGTGATCAGAGGCAATAAAAGCAAGATAAATACTATTAGGAAGAACTCTCTATGAGCAATTCTTTGCACAAAAAAAAAAAAAAGAGCTGGATTGTTTCAAACAAAAAATGATTGCTAATATATGATATACTATCATAGCTATGTGGGGAAGCTATTAAAGTTATCTGCCCCTAAATCATGAGAGTGTTAGATTGTGCAGTTTATAGTACTGCATTACAAATGAATTCTATGTTCATGTCAGAAACGTCCAACAAAATTTCAAACTAATATGTAGTAATATATTGTAAAGTATGATGTATTATATTATTTTATCACTTTGATATTTAGAGACTTTAATATCTATCTGTGCAGCTCCTTAAGTGGCAGGCTGCTGCACCCACGGTGTGGGAAGGAGAGATTCTGCAGGTCTTTTCCTCCAGCTGCTGTCAGACTGTACAACCTACACCTTGCAGCTGACCACACACACACACACAGAGACACACACATCCAAACACCATAGACTGACAAGTGGAAGTTTCTCTTACATGCAATATTTCTCTTCTGTGCAATATTTTTCTCTGTGTGCAATATTCTGGTACAACATGTGCAACTTATATACATAC
>JBBPCZ010000148.1:10123338-10152148 GCA_037974445.1 Brycinus macrolepidotus | reverse complement strand
TACCTTTGTACTGTCCACTTTCTGCCGTAGCAATGCAAATTTCCCACTTGTGGGACTAATAAAGGTTTATCTTATCTCTCTCTTATCCCATTTTGTAGTCACGGAGAAAACTGCAGCTGTCTTGACAGAGATGAATTCAATGTGCTATCATATGTTTCATTAGCTTTGATGTATTACTGGAGCTCCAGTTATGAATTTAAGACATCTGGCACTATCGTACAGTGTTGCCAAGTTTGCTTGTGCTATTTATGTATTGCTGTGTTTTTACTCTGTGTGATAGAGGCAAACAATGATGAAGTCGTGCATGTATTAAGTTTTTTTTGGTTTAATAACAAATAATTAAAACCTTTGGTTAAATAACCAAGATTTCATCACAGTCATGATAGTGATTCGTTTTTATTAGATCTGCAAAAATGACTATTTTCATAGTCGATTATTCGTGTGAATTAATTGACAAATAATAGATTATTTGGCTTAAACGTTACTGCATATGAAGAGATTTTGTTTTTCAAATTCATTTAAAATAAATGTGTAATAAAAAATTATTTACAAAATGAAATCAAACAGTTACCTCCTAAATTTTTTGCACATGTAAACTATGAGTTTGTTTCAGAAAAAGATTAGAGTGTCTAAGAGCTGAAAATATCAGGAAAAAAAAGGGGGTACATTTTGTAGCTCAAGATGTGCACAAAAATGTACAAATACCCTGAGGGGGCATCTTTTTCTATGGATTTTTTTCATCATCTTGGATTTATACTGAATGCTAAAACTCAATAAGGCCCACTGTGAAACTGGAATTGTGTCGTCCATTGTCAGATGCTCCCCACTCCTGCTCACAGACAAAAACAAACATGATATGTGCCAAACACATGCTGTCTGTGTGACTCATTGGTTTCAGCTTGGTATATTCAGGAATACCAACAGCTAAAGGGTAGATTTTATGAAATGTGCTTAATTTTTTATGAAATCTCTTTTATAGCTAGAACCTGTTTAGCTTTGGTACTTGCCCCCACTTTACCCAGAATTGTTACACAACACTTTGGAGGTTCTACCTTACATCTGGTCAGTACGTAGAGCTTAGAAGACAGTAAAAGAAAGCAATACCAATTTTTAAATACAGCATTCAAAACAATAAACATCCCCACCCCAGATACTCATTTGTACTGGGAGACAAACTGCCAAAAGCCTTCATGTAATCTTTGTACAAAATGACATTATTATCTCTCCATGTCTTTAACATACAGACCTTAAGATACATATTTTGCATGAATAAGATCATATTTCGCATTAATAAGATCAACAGAGAGGTAAAAACCTTTTGGCACATACTATAATTTTATCTCCTGAAAGAAACTGTCCTGCAGACTGAAATATTGCCCCATTTATTTTTTCAACACCGTGCCCTGGAGAGTGAGTCGTTTCTGATGTCCTTCTAAAATTCCATACTAAAGTTCTAGAATTCCATTGTTAGCTGAAAGAAAGTGCCTGAGGGTGATTGTTGCATCATAATCCGGAACTCTCTGTTCTCTAACGTTCTAATCACACATGTGTGATCGGGCTCCCCAGGGACCAGCCAGGGCTCATCACATATTTGTGATTGTGCTTCTTAAAGGGTTCGAACAGAAATAGGCTATCATTTTCCCCCACAGTAAAATGTTGACCATAAAAACATAGCAGGAGCAGTTCCTCAAATGCAGAGCCAGTGTTTCACTAGCATGTTAACAGTGTTTAATTTCAGTACTGTGGCACTGTCTGCTGCACCTCATTATATATACTAATTAACCTTTATAAAAGGGGTGTGTTTAATAATGAGACTGTCATGGTTTCTGTCTAAAGGGCAACTTTGTGGTCACTCCATACCTTATGCATAATTTTTATGTCATTTGTACGTTTTGTTAAAAAAGTGTTATTAATTCCAGCTAAAGGTTGCAGTATATTTTATTAGGAAAAAAATGACTATTACTATACACAAAAACATAATAATCTTGAAAGTACCGAACGCCAGCTTATTATTTCAGGCAGATGTTGTGTATTAGATAAATAAGTTAACACATTCATTTTACAGGCCTCATTTCTAAGCATGTAAGTTAAACCAAAATTATTTTGAAATGTTTCAAATGTTAAAGGTGACTGACAGCTGTGGTCCACAAAGCCAAGCTATTGCCAGCCTTTGTGCCTCCATATTAAATTCATATTAAGTGAAGCACAGCGTTTAATGTACACAATTAATAGGGATCATTGATTGCCACTCAGATCTAATCCTTGGTGTCCACGATTCTTCATTTAATTGTGTAGTAATCATGCAAATAACTAATAACTCAAATCAAAGGGAGCCCGCTCAGATAATTATCACTGTATATTATCATCATGTCTCATTTATTATATCAGCTCTGGCCTCATTTGCTTGTTGATCCAGAAGGAATCCTTTGTTCGAGGGGCTCTTGTAGCTGGCTTCTGAGTGGGTCTCTTTTTTTTTTTTTTATATATAAGTGTCTGTTTCCTCTTCTCTGTCTTTGTGACACAAAGAACATGCAGGCCCTGAGGATTTTGTGGGGGAAATACTTTAAATCAAGCGTAACTGCTTCCAACTTCTAGAGCTTACATGAAAAAGTCTAGCAAACAGGAGCTGTTCAGGCAGACGGGCTATGCTTGACATTTACTGGGGATATTAACGCTTGGCCTCTATTATGCCAGTGCATAGCGCATTTATTCTGCTGGTGGAGCGCTATGGCAGACAGCAGCATCTCCTCAGGCTCATGCTTGTTCTTTTGTGTCTGTTTGCGTCCTGTGTTCCAATCCCAGATCCGCTTTGAAAGCCCTGCAGATGAGGCTGGACAGCGCACCACAGTGTCTGACCTCTCTCAGGTAAGCACTGCCCACTGCAAGGTCATTCAATGCTGTGTTTACTTTCAACTTCTCTAAGTCAGCTGCGGGAAAGCAGACACATGTGCCAGGACGAATAAACTTTAGTATAAAAAAGCACCAGAGCAAATGTTTATTACCCAAGGCTAAGTAGAGCTCTGAAGAGCGTGCCTCGCCGACAGTGGTAGAAATTGCAGCTGAGGATGCATAGCCCCCTCCAGTTCACCTCTAAAGGTGCCCCCACACCAGCTGCCCCAATGCTTTTCAAACAGCAGCAGCATATGCACTCACTGCATCCACAGTTTTTCAATTGACTCTGCTCTCCACAAATCGCTCATGTGTCAAAAGCCTGTCTGTTCAGCCTTTCCCCCCGAGATCGTGGGCAGGTGGCGTTCGATCCAAACCAGGTAAACCACGGTGCCACACATGAACACAATGGCCAGACCAGCAGCTGAAAATCTGTTATTGTTAAGAAGGTGACATCAAGTTAACACAAAGGTCAGCAGGGCCTGCTGATGAACAGCCACAGCAGATCCATATTTGCCAGAGCGTGACTGCGAAGTCATGCATGGACGCGCTCAGCATTGGACATTGTTTGGGTAATGATAGGCGTTATTACTCGTGTCATTGTTTTCAAAGCTCAGCTGGCCATTGGAACGTCACTGTTGTCAGTAAAAACAAAGAGGATGATATATCGCCATTATTTCTACATTGCACATTCCAAACAGCTAAACTTGATGTGCTGCCAGGGCAGCTTTGTCCTTAATGAGGCAGATAAGCGCCTGTGGTTGACACTTGCCCATCTGAAAAATGGATCTGGATCACTGAAACAAAACCTACGATATGAATAATGTTTGAGTTTAAATAGCGTATCAAACAAACCCACAAAGTAACATTAACTAAAACTTCTAGTGCAGTTAATGAACTTGTTATAGATGTGTACATCATTTTCATATTAAAGGGCCCATATAGTGGAATACATTTTCCAAAATGTTTTAAATGTGCTTTTTAAATGTTGTTTCATGTGTTATGTAAACATTGTTTTGGTTCTAAGACATACCTTTCACTCTATACAGTTTATGGAAAGTGAGTTTAATATTTTTGTGAAATTCAAAATTCAATATATTTACATATATCCACCTGTTTAGCTAATGGACACTTAACTGACATTTAATAAACTGTATTGCATCAGCATAATTACCTCCAAAAGTAAATAGACTAAAGGCAATTTTGTGTTGGCGTGCTATATTTTATTAATGTGGAATTCAATGTTATGCATCACGTCTATTAGGCACAGCAAAAAATTGCTCATTTTCTGTCAGAATGACCTGAAACAGCGCTCTTTTAGGAACATATGAAATTTAAGACAAACTCAGCTTTTAGTTTCTTACTGTGTTTATCTCAAAAGATACAGTACATCATTAAACTAGATCAACATTCTGATCAAGGATTATGAATCAGAAGAAAATCAGGGACAGAAAGTTATACGTAGCATTTTCTTTCGTAGGACTTTAGCCTATTATGGAACAAAGCCGTTACGCGTTTGTGCCCAGCTGAGGATAAGATGAACATCTGTTACACAGTATAACAGCTCTAAGTGCTTGTAATTCTTGTAGCAGAGTGCTCGATGTGGATGGCTGTTATGAAGAATGAATCTGCTCAGCGCAACATGGACTCTGGGTGATTTAATTGGGAAGCGTTGAAAGGCTCTCTCGGGAAGCAGGCTCCACACTTCAGACGCGTCAGTAGGAAATGCTCTGCTGATTAGGCCAGCATTTGATCGGTGAAAACAGAGCTCATCCTCTGCAGCTCGCTTTCCCACCATAATGAAACTTTACTCTCGGCTTTTGCCTCAAACCGTCAGCGAGAGAAGTCCGCCCCCAGTGTCTTTGATGATCCACAGATCGTCGCTTGCCACAACCTGCAAGTTCAGAGAGGTCGGAATTAAAACACTGGCTCTATTGTGCTTTCTCCAGCACAGCGCCAGAGTGATGGAGGTTAATAAGAAGGTGAGCAGATGTCTCCAAAGATGAAGAGTTGTGTGCTTGTGTGAAATGGACCTTAGGCCTTAGCACCATTTTACCCTGAGCTCCACCAGATCTATAACAGACAGCTTAATGACAGAACTTGACAACAGGTATTTATTAACCTACAACACACACTGTTCAGAATCAGAATCCATTTATTTATAAAGATCTAATAGTCTTAGAAGAAAGCAGCTCTGTGGTTGTTTTCCTTGAATTAAAAGTTACGGTATGGAGAATAGCCGTTTATGGTCAGTTATCACAAAGGCAATTGGGCTCGAATTTGCTATAAAAATGTAAAGTGAAAGATGTAAATAATGAGTGAGAACTTAATGGGGTGTATTTACTATAATGGGAGGGCCACTGCGGTTTATTTGCTGTGGCTTTGTAGAATCATGACTTAACAAGCGTGTATTTTCTATGCATTGTAAACCCTCTCGCTGTTTTAAAGAAATTGTTTGGAGTGATTCTTATTCAGGACAGAACAAAAAGTTGGATTTCTCTTCCATTGAGGGTTCAGGAGCAAACTGCTGTTTGAGACTTCAGATCATGTACAGGTCTCTGCGTGTGTGTATGTGCACAAGTGGGCTTTTGTGTGTGCTAAACGTAATGCTGCAAGAAAACAGTAATGCAGTGTTTTGCTTTGTCCACTGAGATGTCTACCTGGCTGGGGAGCTTTCAGTTGACAGCAAGGGCATGAGCTTTGACTCCCACCAGCAGCTTTGGACAGCAGTGGCACGGTAAAGAAAAAAAAAAAACAGTGTCCAGCATACACTCAGCATTCTAGCAGAGGAAGAAAAACCGGCAATAACAAAAATGACGCTCAGCTGATTTGAGAATAAATGTAAGCCTTTTAGACCTGGACATAAACTCAAACAAAATGACTCTAAGCATGTAATTGAAAGGCGTTAAAGACACTACAGGAGCAGCTGTCACAGAGCTTCTGTTCTTTGGAGAGGAAGCAACCAACAGTCTCTAATACAATATTAAAAGTGTTATACCCTATATGCTTGTTTTGATTATAAAAGTTAATATTATTTTATAAAGCCAAAGTTCCTTGGTTAGATGTTTAAATTATATATTTAAATATGTACTGTATACAGTAATAGTAAGTCATAACATGATTTTGTGGGCTTAATGCATGCATGTCACAACATACATGCTAGTATAGAATAAACTATACTTCAGTTGACTGACATTTATTCTATTTTATACTATTTTTAGTAAGAGATGGACTAGCTGATGAAATACAAGTTTCATTAGTTTAGTATTAGTATCACTGGTTTAGCATTAGCATACTCTTAAGTCCAGTCAGGCTTAGCATCATTTCAACCATCTACATAGCACACAGAGAAACAAAATCATGTTCCTTCATGAAACATAACTACACAATACAATATGACACAATATGACACGACAACACAGAGTACAAAGAATTAATAAAATAACATGAAAGACTTTAGAACAGTTGTGCAAACAATACAATATTACAAGACAGCATTTAATGCAGCCGACAAAGAACAGAAACAGTAAAAAGTGACTATAAATCCATCTGTCTGTCTATTTACCTCTCTGTCTGTCCATCGGTTGGTCCATCCATCCATCCATCTATCTATAAAAACAGACATCAAACATATGTTCATAAGAAACCTTAAACTTTATAAATAGGCTTTATTTTATTCACATGATTTAATAATATAATTAATATGTCGCTATGTTTTAGCTATAGTTTTCCAGACAGATAAATAGATACCTGCCCCCCAAACTTAACAGGTTTAGCTGTGTGATGATAACGTGGTTCAAGTTAAGTACTAGCTGGTCTACAGTTAGCTGTAGCACAACCTGAGAGAAAGAGCTTAAGTGTTTCAACCGAGTTTGTACAATAGTTAGCACAGCCATATTTATTACAACCATGACAAACATAACTGTTACAGACCTGGGATGTTACAAATGATACACCCTGTTCAAAACTAAGAAAAGACACTGGGGTGTCTTATGCCAAACTCATTGTTCGTTACATAAAGGTCAGAATAACTTTAAATAACTCTTAATGTTTTATAACTAACAAAACATTTTATCTAGATCAGCATAATTTCTATTTTCTTTTCTTTTAACTAATTTTCTCCTCAATTTTTGTCCCATCCCACCTGCTAGCTAGGACTACCACACTATGCCACCAAGCTGGGAGGGTGGAGGCTGGCATTTGCTTACTCTGAATCATGTTAAGCCAGTCAACACATCTTTTTGAAGCACTACTAATACAATGTGATTGGACAGCTCAGCATGGTTGGAGGAGAATACTAAGTGGTAATTCTGCTAACAGATGCCTGTGTGAAGGGGCTGAAGGATGGCCATCCTACCCACCACGACAGAGCGATGCCAGTTACGCTCTCTTGGATTCCCAGCTGGCTGTGACCTGAACCTGTGATGGCCTGACAACAGGGCCGATGTGTTATTTGAAAAACAGAGCATGTTGTGTTTTTATATATAGCATATCTGCTGGAATGCCTTATACATATATTTAAGTTCTCTGCAGTCTTCCATTTAAGAGGAGTGAACGTGTGGTTTACGGTCAAGCAGTAGACTATAGCTGGAGAACTGTGCGAGAAATCAATACAGTGCATGTTATATAGCTTTGTGATCTCCAGTCAAGAGCTGGAGGGCTTAAGTGAATTTCCTACTTGCCAGCTCTTTAGTCTAAAACAGTTTTTGTATAAGTGTGGTCAATGCTTTGTTCACAATGTGTCTCAGTCCATCAAGATGATAGACAACTGATGGCAAAGGAGTTAGAGGACTGGAGGAACTCTATTAATAAACAAGAAGCTGTTCTGGTTGTCAAAATGGTAGGAAAGCTGGACCTGAAGTTGACCTGAATAGGTACATTGTTCCCTTTGTTGACATGTCAGTTAGCTTCTATTGTGAAGTGTCGAGAAATTAAAAAAGTTTTAGCGGTCTAAGTTGTGTTGGAGTCTCCCACAACTGAAGGTAAATTGCTCTGCCCACATAATCTTAATTAAAAGGGAATTACCACAGTTTATGCTGTACTGTCCCTTATTTGTGGAACATCATGCCTGCATTTGCCTGAAAGTATAATAAGTAGCATCATAGTGGAAAGCAATAACTTGGGGTTTGTCACTAAAACCTCATCTAATTGGACCTCAGCTGAATAGCCGGTGGACAGAGGATTTGGTCAGTCTTGCGTTCATCTTAGTATTTAATATATTTTCCATACACCTCCTGTATTAAGAGTCTCATTTTTCATTTAGTTTCCTAGTTTCCTGACTCTGAAAGTTTTAAATTAGAAGAAACATCCATAATTGGAGCATATTGCAAGCTACTTATTATTTTTCATCTCATTCATAATCTATCCCTGCTCTTCCAGTAAGGTACACTTACTTGGGGAAGAGAACTAAGCCCTTTTTCTTCATAATCTTCTACTGGTGTTGCGACATACCTCTGTTCTCCTAAACAGTAAAAGATGCCTTTCTGGTCCCATCTCCTGCTCTGAAATGAGCTTATCTACTCATCCAGGATGGCAGCCTGACGCACGAGACGAGAAGGCTCCCTAATGTCTTCAAAGTTTATCTGCAGCATTGTGTGATCTGCTCCTTCGAATTGCCATCCCCAAGTGCTCTGTTTGAGTTGGACAGCTGCCATGTGATAAAGCAGCAGTCTTCAGCCCTCCACCTCCCTCAGAAATGTGCCTAGACCAACCTCATATCAAACCTAGTGGCCAAGCAAGCCTGGAAAAATACTGATGAGGGGAGAGGTAATCTAATTTACCTCACTACGACTGAGAAAAATCAAGATAAACTAATGTAATTGGAATCGGCAATCAGCTATTTTTAATTAGGCTTTCACCCAATTAAAACTTTATTATTTGTAATTTGATCAAGGCTAAGCGAGTGAAACCATGACAGTGTCGGGTCAGGCGGTGAGATTCAGACACAATTAATTTTTGCAATGTGCAGTATAGCTTATAAATGTTTATAATATTGCAGTAAAGCAGAATTATATCTTGGTCTTTTCTACAGGCCTGTACACCATTAACTAAGTCATTGTTCACTTTTAAAAGCCCTCATCATTTAAAATTATATAATGTTAGAATTATATAATCAAACTCGGGTTCCCTAAAGCAGGCTTCAAATGTACTCTTTATCACAGTGGGCTGCATTAAGCTGCTGGCTCTTTTCAGATCTATATGGTGTGTTGAGAACCCTCGGTTTCACCTGTTGGATAATGTTCCTCCAGAATACAAATCTGCAGTAAGCCAAGTTATTCTCTTCTTTTACATGTATTTCATTCGAATCTGTAGATGGAGAGTTGGTTCGAAACTAAAATGGATCACAATTTGAGGACTCGTACTGTAAGGCCTGCCGCGTCTGGCGAACCTGGCTGTGTCTGATGCCTGACTTGAGAGAGATTTACAACAACAGCCTATATTCAGTTCCCTAATAACATTGCTCTCCCACAGAAGGTGAATTCTTTTCAAAGTGAGGGGTGATAATTTTGCCTGGGAATCATTTCATTGTGCTCGGCCGATTTGAGAGCACTCTATTAGTCATGCACCAAATGGATGAAAAAAAAGATACCTAATGAGTCCAGCATGGCTTTCATCTCACTCCCATGTTGCAGTAGCCATGACATATCTGCCTGCGCTAACTCTCAGCTCTAACATGCCCTTTATCCTCTGTTGGCCATCTTTATTTTCAAAGAGCAGAGACAAGAGTGCCCATAACAGCCGCTTTTAAATCAGGATGATGAAAAGAACCGGAGTCGCCCATGACACCAATGGATTCTTCACACTGAGAAAAGGAGACGGCAGTAAGAAGGAGCTAAATTGGAGAAGCTTGTTTAGAACTAAGCATAGACCAGCAGTCGGAACTGGCACCACACTGTTAGAGGATTCATTAGAGTGCTATCATGCTGGAGAGCTGCAGTATCTTCCGTTTACCCCTTTAACTCGTAGACATTGTTTTCACTTCTGTTTTGCTGTAGTAGTCAAATTTAATTAGTAGTGTTGCCGAAGTTAATGTGTTGAAAACGCATTAACATGTTAAATTATTTGATAGTTTTAACATTATTAAAGTCACTTATTTTATAACGACATTAATCCATTTTCCCCCTTTGGTACCTTTAAACCATTTAAGGTCATCCAGCCTGAAGCCCAGCTGCTTCTACTCTGACTGATTACGCAGCCGTAGTACTCTCCTTAAAATACAGCTGTCAAATGGCAAGTTCCATTGATGGCTCTCTTGATTAGATAGAAGTTATTTCCAGCTACTGATATGACACGAATTTGTATGTAATCAAAAATACAGTATAATTTAGCAAAACACACCACTGATGCAGGAAATATCAGTAATATTAGTAACATCAATGTTAGCGCTGGAGCACTGGGTTAGGGTCTGCACTTTTTTCTGTCAAACATAAGGCATGACTTTCTCTGAAATAACATTGTATGCACAACAAAATTTAATTCTGTTCATATAATAATAATCTTCTTTTCCACTTACAACTGAGATATCAATTTAAAGTTCAGAATCTGTTTTCCTAACAGGATTTCACCACTTTCCTCCACAAGAGCTATGAGTGTGAATTCATTACAATAAATTATATCAAATTACACCATGCTTTTGTTAAGTTGCAGTCACTGCAACTCCTAAGGGCTAACTCAGTTCATAATTAGTGCTAAAACAGTTTTCTTTTTATTGCTCTTTTCACTGAAACACTGTTGGTTTTTCTAATTATTCTTAACAAACCTATGATACTTAACCCTTTGTTAACCCTTTGAGGAGTGACTTCTTTAAAACAAGGGCGTGTCCTGGAGAGTTTTCTCCACTTGTCTTCTAGAATTCCATACTACTGTTCTAGAATTTCATTGTGAACTGAAACAAAGTCCCTGAGTTTAACAGTTACATCATAACACTGAGGTAAAACTCTATATTCATAAAACTCTATGTTCTCTAAAGTTCCAATCGCATATTTGTGATTGTGCTCCCCAGTGGTCAGCCAGAGCTCATAACAAATTTGTAATCTTACTCCTCAAAGGGTTAATACGTGTAGGGAGACATAACATAATTGTCTCCTCAGGTCTAGTTCAGAGACTGCCCTAATACAGTCAATTCACCTCAGTGTTAAAGGACTTAATAATAGTTAACTGTTGAAATAATAATAATAGTTAACTGTTAATAATAGTTAAGTGTTGAAAGAGGCTAAAACAGGGAAAATACAGAACTGCTCAAGACTGTGAGTTCCCAGCACTGAATGGCCTGGGAAAGGCCATTTTATTCGGTGGCCCTTTGTTAATGAGAGACTTATTCTTCTGCTAGTTCTGACCCTGTTTTTCATCATTGTTAGACATCATATGCAAAAGCTTAATGAAAATGAAGTTCTGGTAGCATGAGATCATATATCTGTTAATTAAAGCTTCACCATTTAGTTAGCCTGTTATCAGCTTTTCACAGTAGACTTCTTTGCTCATTCACTATCATTTTCCCAGCATTTAGGTACAGTACTTTCCATAGCAGTCATTTTATTTGCCAAAGAAGCTCATATTAATCTCATCCATTACATGGCAACACCACAATTTTACAGGCATGAGAATGAGGCCTAAAGAGCAGGTAACTATACACTCTTAAGCAAAGAAATACACTCTTAACCCTTTAAGATCAGTGAGCAGATATCAGATGTTTTTTAAGGATAACGTTATTGCTGTTACGCTTAATCCTCACTAGGGTCGCAGGTACCCGGAGCATATTCCAGGGTCAATGGGCACGAGGCTGGGACTCACCATGGACGGGGCGCCAGCCCACCATAGACAGCACAACTCTGGCAGGATGAATCTGCATTTGGCGAATGCCAGGAGTAATTTCCCCTTCTGAATACCTGGTACTAACAGCAAAGTTTGGTAGAGAAGGGATAATGTTCTGGGACTGTTTTTCAAGGTATAGGCGGTTCTCCTTATATCCAGTGAAAGGTAGTGTTGAGCCATTTTTACATAATATGCTTCTAGCTTTTTGGGAAGGCCCTTTCTTATTCTAGCATCACTGTGCCCCTGTGTAAAAAGTGAAGTTCGTAAAGACATGATTTGACAAGACCTGCACAGAACCCTGACCTCAACCCAACTGAACACTTATTATATAAATTAGAATATCAATTGTGAGCCAGAACTTCAGTGCCTTACCGCACAAATGGTCTTCTGACTGAACAGGCACAAATTTTCACATACACACTCCAACACCTTGTGAAAAGCCTTCAGAGAGAAACTGAGGCTGTTATAGCTGCAAACTGTTCCATCTCCTAATTAATGCCCATGGTTTTGGAGTGGGATATCCACCAAGCTCATGTCTGTGTAAAGGTCAAGTGTCCTCATACTTTTGACCATATAGTGTACTTTATCTGATGAAGCACAATACTGAAAAGTGCTTATCATTCCAAATTCCCTTCTGAATGTGTGTAGCAGACTGGACTTAACAATAAAGTTCTTGAAATATATAAGGAGAACTGGGAGGCTGACAGAAAATGTATGAAAATACACTTTATTCTGCCCAGTGTGGACATTTTCATGTGTCTACAGTGGCAGGAGATTTAAGTGAGTGAAAGGGGACATCAAGTCTCTGAATGTATTGCCAATGAGACGTTATTTTTGACAGTTAAATAAAAGATTCTTCAGGGATTCTTTAGTAAAGGCCATGCTTATATATAGAACCATGGAAACTCAAGGAACCATTTGGCTGCTTAAAAGAATCTTTGAAGTTCATGAAATGACCCTTTTTTATTTTTATATATCTATAAAGTCCGTTATGAAGGTTCTCTGCAGAGGTTGTTAAATACAGTGTAGTTTCTTCAAGAATGGACACCACAAGAAGCTTTTGTGGTACCATATAGAACCAAAAAAGAATGGATTCTATTTTAGCAGATTCCAGTGTCTCAATGAAAAGATAAAGAGTCCATAGGCCCGGTGCTGTGCAGTGCAGGCCGTCCCCTGGGAGATTCTGAGAAGTGTCACAGCGGAGCGTCAGCAGAGTGACAGGCTCCTGGGAGGTTAGCTCAGCCAGGGCCATCCAGCAGTCATCTGATATGGCCGCTCTGTCACACACGTCCTTCTACCCAAACTTCCAGACTGCAGCTGGCCCTGCCTTCATGTCTGGGCTTCACCATCCTGTGCGTTCGGTTCGGTGGTCTCAGTAGACGCTCCATGACAGCGCAGATCGGCAGACGTCTGGGGAGGAGGGGGAGACCAAGGAGTGGAGAATTAGACCATAGGTCTGCAGTGATTTCTGTGAATGAGTTCCATCCAGCTATCTTATTTGCTGGGTGTCAATCAAACAATCGCTGATAGGCAATTGTGCTAAAACCAATTACGCTTAGTATAATCTGCTCCCTGTTAAATTTAAACTCTCTCTTTGAAGACAGGCATCAGCACGGCTCAGTTAATTGAAAGTGAAAATCTTGGGTGAAGGACTATAACAGAAGCTCCTCCCTAGCCGGTCGGTATTAGAATGGCAGCCTATTTCTGATTGTTGTCTGAAAATGACGATGTGACTGTGGAGTTGGGAGCTTTCATCATATCTTTTACAAGAAAGATCTGCACAGGTGGTTCACCTTTGTTTTGCTTTGTTATTGTAAGGCTTGCTGTATTGATTGTTTTTGTTTAGGCTATTAAGTGGAGGCAGAATAGAAAGGAGCCACTGAAGGACGCGTGGTCAGGGTTGAATGACCCTTCTCAGTATGGGAGGCCAGTGTTGGCTCTGGGCTTCACTCCTGACAATCAGGTGATCGATTTGATCACTCTGTTGTTGTTTGTTCTCCATGCCGTAACCAGCCATTATTGCACAGTCACTCCTGCCCAGGGTTTTAGAATAACCACCACATGAGGCATTCTTTCCTGACCCTTTCTTTCTTTGTGCTCTTTTCAGTCTGGTGGGAATTTGTTTCCTGACAAAAAACATTTGGTGGTTTCATGCATTCAGGAGAGCTGCTGAAAGTGCTTGAAATGTCCTCCAGTGAAACAGATAAGGGAGCAGTACCAGATCTACATAGAATATCTGTATTCATTTGAAAGTACAGTGAGTGTTCTAGGTGCATTACAAATCTCCATTTGCTCAAGTGTTGTTGCGGAGATGGCACACTATGAACAATAGTGTCATACTATTTTTGGTTTCCCAAAGAACCTTTCAGTGAATTTTTAAATAAGATATGCAACTGTGAAGAAGCTCTCATAATGTAAAGGCTTTGTACAAAAAAAAAAAATCCCAAGATGTTCAAGCCATGAATCATTCAGGAACATTTACTTTAGAAAAATAAATAAAAGGTTTTCTAAACGTTTCACAGTTTGATGTGGAATTGAGCAGCATGGTCTGCAAACTTCAGCAGGGTATTTACATATATGCCCTGATGAAGGAGTAGCTTTACTCACACTACAGTAATAACACTATGGACACACTTGTTGCTAATTATTTAATTTCATCTAAATGGCCATGAAGCAAATTAAGAAATGGAACCTGCTTTCCTATGTATTCATTTTTACTCCAAGCTCTAAGCCAATACCTCATTCATATGAACAATTATTACTTCTGGCAAGAAGAACGTATAGTCCACTGTGGACCAAACACTGTTTATATACTGTTGAATTATCTATGGGAGTAAGGTATATTTTATGTTTAGGAACATTTGTGTACAACATCTGGGAACCTTTGTTTTTAAGAATGTACATCATGGTACTTTGCTCAGCACTGGCAGCTTTCCTGGTAGGACTGAAATACATTTGTAAAAGTGATGTACATTCTGCATTACTATCTTATTTTATCTGAATAGAATAACGCTGTACAATAGTGCTAAAACTGATCTCAAATCTAAAATCTCTCAAACACCCAGAAATGGTAGTGCATTCATGATAGCGCCATGCAGGCAAGGGTTTAGGCAGAATCCTTGCTTAGACCTCGGCCTGGAAAATTTCTACTGTGATGTTGTTATTCCCCAGTTCTGGCCTTTCAAGCAAAGGCCGCGAGTGGTAATAAGAAGTTGACATGATAAATGGGGGCATTTTTGGGTTAAGGTTTATAGTGCCTTGTGGAGCCAATTTTAAAGCAGGAGTGCATAGGATCCCTTTTCGCCCAGCGTCAGAGTGAAAGCAGGACCCCTCTGACAGCAAATGAATTAATACAGAGTTAGCACAGCGGGCCTGGGTGCTATCTGAAAAGACTGTATAAAGTTGCAGTAACTTTTGCTTTTTAAAACTGTTATCTGTATTGCATACACTAGACTAATCAAATTGCCAACACCTTGCTCTTGTTCTGTCCTAACAGCACTTGTATGCTGGTGGAGATTAGTACAGAATCTTTTTCTTTGTTATCTTTATTATGTTCAGAAGCCCTGATCCCCAAGGCCCTGTCATTCTTCCAAGCAACAGGGTGGCTGTTATTCTGTTGATAATGGATGGGACGGTATAGTTGTCCCTGCACTGTGTCCTATGTGAGGCAACAACAAAGCCAAAGGAACAAAACAACTATGATAAGCACTTCTTGTAGCAGAGGGAAGCTCTGTTTGAAATATGGGATGTGGAGAATAATGGGCCTTAGCTGTATTCTCATCGGATTTGAGAATGTGCTTTTTTATCAACTTTGAGGCATTTTTATTGGATTCCTGTAGATGAGAGAGGTGAGGAAAAAAATGAAGGCACACACCTAAGAGGATGGATAGAAGCTGTGGAATGGGACAGAGGGAGAAAGAGAAAAGGGAAAGATAGAAGGAGTGCTACTGCGTGTGCTCGGAGGAGGTGGTTATACAATTCCTGACATGGAAACTGATTAACTCGCCCATTGCCATGATGCTTAGTGCTAAACTCTTTTCACTGCAGTGCAAAGAAAGACACTGAAAAGGGCAGTGTCTACAAGGAAGCAAAGATCTTTCCTGGCCCATAAATCATGCTAGAAATGCAAGGACAGAACCAAATTTAATCCTAATCCAATATAGGTACAAAATCTTATTGACCATACTCTAGAATAGTACAATGATTTTCATTTCCTTAATAATGTATGACAACATACACAAAACAAAACACACAAAACAAATGTAACTGACTGGTTTTGAATATAACATTAATATAACAATGTACGCTGCAAGTGGCAATTCAATGGATGCTAAAGCTTATGTTTGAGTTTCATCAAAATGCTTTCATCACAAATTCACGGCACAAATTCACGGCATCCTTCCCAGCAACTTTTGGAAATAATTTAGGTCCAAGTTCTCCCAGCACCTTTTGAAGCAAGCAAACAGTTCTGTCTCATTTACTGGACAGTAATTTCAAACTTGTCGGTCTCATGCCATCTCAATAGGAGAAATATGTGAAATCTTTTGGTAATTATTTTAGTACAATTGTGAAGAATGCTTGGGATCATTATCCTGTTGAAGAATTTAATTTTGTTCTGTTATCCGTAAACCAGAAGGAATTGTGTGATGTTAAAGAACTGATAGTTTTCTTTTTTCATGATACAACACAAAGTGAATATCAGTGCACTAAAGACAGACTTAATATGTCTCCTTCAAAATCAGTAGTTTGACCCTTTGTGGCTAAATAATGTGTTACTACAGATATGTCAGTTATATTTAATTTAAATATTTCTGATGTTTTCTTGGAATAAAATTTTGAAAAAGAAGCATATCATTTTTTTTTAACTCTGAGGCTGAGGCCAAACTTCTGGCCTTTAGTGTATAATAAAATGCACTCATTTGATAAAATACAAATTTTTAAATTATTTTTAATCTTTATGATTCCTTATTAATCCTTATTTCTTTCACTGGCAAACAACCTTAGCTTAATTGTAGCTCAACTGGCTATTTTATCACCTTGTATTTGCTTGACTGCATGAAGCCCTTGCTGCATTGTAATGAATTCACCTCATTAACTTTGTTGTTGCTGTTGCCTAGGCTAACACTCTCCTGTCGCAACACTTCTTTATGTTTTCCTCGCTGGTAATTTCCATTGGCTCTTGAATCTTCCATGAAAAGCCTGGCTCCTGAGCTTAAATTGGCTTCATTTCCATTTTGCCACATAGTTGCAAGAAAGATCTGAAGGTAATGTCCTGTGATTGCTGCAGAGTGTCTGGTGAGAAAGAAGACACTAAAGTCACAGCCTCGATGACCGTAATCTTGTTTGGGGTGAGAGTTCTAGATGAAAGTCTTTGACCCAGTGGCTCAGGAGCTATGAGGTAGTAAGAGTTCTGCCCCTTTCAGACACAAGCTTCCTTTGGGCTTTAGCTCTGAAGGAAAAAAATCACATTACCAGATCGGTTGTTTAACTGAGGAAACAGTAGGGCAGTATGTTTTTGATACATTTTCTTCCTCTTGTATTTGTACATAATTGACCTAAGTTCTGGGTCAGTTGTTTGTCAAACTATATTTATGTAGGGTGTTTGGGTACATTTTCTCCTCTGTGTATTTGTGGAGGGATGTGCATCATGTTTGAGTATTTTTTTCTAGGTGTGTTTTTGGGAGGTTTTGCAACATGTTTGTGGCACATGTGTATACGTGGAGGGATGTATTTTTTCTGTTTATTTGTCAGATCTGTGCAACCTGTTTTAGCGTGTTTTCATTTGCGTGTATTTGTGGAGAGCTGGGCAGCATGTTTTGGTACATTTTCATCGATGTGTATTTTTTGCTGTCCAGAAACAACAACAACAACCACTTCGTTTTCTTCTAATGTAAGTTAATGCAAAAGAATTTAAGTAATCTTGGAGCATTTTTACTGATCCTTTCATCCTGAATGTTTCACACAATGGAGAGGATGGTGACTGTGTTTAAATGATGCAGAAAAGTGACAGACAGTTTGATGGGACTGCGCAGCATGCTTTGGCACTTTTTGGCACATATATTCACTACAGGCCAGTTTGGACCCACCATTGGATTAAAAAAAATGAATAATCAACGATATGCTGCTTTTTCAAAATTTTATTACAAGAAAACATTAGACACGCTGTCAACCAAACGTAACTGACTTGTTTTCAACATTTTATAGTCTGTAGTAACACAGTATTTTGCCACAAAGCGTCAAACTATTGGTTTTGAAGAAAACATAATAGGTCTGTCTTTAGCGCACTGAAATTCACTTTCCAAAAATTGCTGGAAAGGATGCTGTGAATCTGTGCTGCTGTGATAAAGGCAAGGGGTGGTTATTTTGAAGAAACTCATACATAAGTTTTTGCATCCATTAAATTGCACTCACATTGTATATTGTTACACTTCACTTCAAAACCAGTCAGCTACATTTGTTTTAAGTATTTCTAATGTTTTCTTGTAATAAAATTTTGAAAGATCGACATATTGTTTATTTTTCAAAATCAACTGCACAGTGCTAATGCATGCAGTCCACCTCAAAGCTACTGATTTTTGCTTGCTTGAAAATAACCTGTGTTAGGTGTGAGGGCTGTTCTTGAGATAGTTGTGATGAATAATGCATCAAGTGAGCTACTTGTACTCATTGTTTTAATGATTTAATAATTCACAATATTTCGCTTTAGGAGGCTGTATGGAGTGACCGCTGCGTGTGCAGCTTTTAAAAGCAAAGAGGCTTATTAATATCACAGGCGATGGACTCAGTGCTTTTAATGAGACCGGCTGTCAGCCTGAAGTTTCCAGTTCAGGGCTGAGGTGGATCTGTGGGCAATATCTGGAAACACTCATTTACTAAAATTATTGCTGGCATTAGAGATGTATAGTGAGAATGTGCTATAGATGAAGCACTTTAAAATGTGTCGATTTCGTTGATATTAATTGCCTTGATGTATTAAGATTCCTTGGGAGAAATAAAATTACATATAAAGGAGATCTCTAGTCCAGATAAAAACTGAGGTATTGTTCACAACCTCAAAATAAAGAAAACTGGCATCTTCTGTTCTTAATCGTGTTATTCACCTTTAACTCTTTCAGATCACCTTTTGGTCACAGTAACTATTTTTACCTGTCTCCCTTCTAGTGTTAACACCTTTGTTTCTCAGAACTGACTTGTGATGTAATTCCAAGAGACATAAAGGATGGCGACGAGGAGACGTTTGGAGTGTGCAGACGTGCTGAAGATGACCCAGAAACACATCGTTGGGCCTGTGATTTACTCACAATATGGTGACTCAGTTTTGCCTCCTCTGCCCCATCTTTGACTCACACATTAATCATATCTGAGCCCATTTATGCTGGAGTTCTTTCAGTGATGTTACATTTTCAGCACGGTAATATCCATCCTACAGCTGAGCGACTGTACAACTGTGGCTGTATATCAAAACTAGAAAAGCATAAAGACAAGCCAGCTACCTGCTGAATTTGCAACAGAAGAACTGTATTCATTTTTTATAAATGAGGGTTCCCTTTCTGTGGAGCTTGCATGTTCTCCCTTTGTCTGTATGGACCTCCACCAGCTGCTCTGGTATCCTCCCATAGTCCAAAGGCATGTACATATGGTGAATTGGAGATACTAAACTGCCTCTAGGTGTGTGTGTTTCTCTGTGTGTTTCTCTGTGTTTCTGCCCTGCGATGGACTGGCAACATGTCCAGGGTGTTTCCCTTCTTTTCTTCCAATCAGTGTCAAATTCAATTTTGTCTTGGTATTTGACTCTATTTTAAAGCTTTTAAGCTCAAGGGGCTTGTTAAAATAGCAAAAAAAGCAAACCATATCTTATAGGGTGTAAAATAGAATATAGGCTCGAGCTGCCTTTGTAACTTCCCTACTAAGAGGGCAGCTTACGTCAGCTTTAAACATCTCCACTTACACACAGAGGCATTTTTGTAGTGTTCAGTTACACACTGTAATGATGCAGTTTCTCTGCTTCATTTGTTAGCCCCTTTACCCCATTCATCAATGCTAATGACCCCCATAGGGCCACCAATGAGCAGGTATTATTTGGGTGGTGGATCATTGTTAGCACAGTAGTGACACTGACATGGTAGTGGTGTGAAATGGTTGATCATCTTGGTAAAATGGCACCTGTCAAGGAGTGGGATGTATTAGGCAGCAAATGAACAGTCAGGTCTTGACTGTTGGAAACAGGAAAAATGGGCAACCATGAGGATCTGAGCAATTTTGACATAAGCCAAATTGTGATGGCTAGACGTCTGGATCAGAGGATCCACAAAACAACTGGAGCACTGGAGCACCAGGAGCACTATGGGAAAAAGGCAAGTCCACAGAGGCAGTCTGATGCTCTGGGCAATGATCTGCTGGGAAACCTTGGTACGTGATATTCTTGTGGATGGTACTTTGACATGAACCTCTTACCTAAACATTGTTGCAGACCAAGTACACCCCCTCATGGCAACAGTATACCCCAAAGGTAATGCAACCTGCCACACTGCAAAAACTATTCTAGAATGGTTTGAGGAACATGACAAACTGTTCAAGGTGCTGATTTGGTCTCCAAATTCCCCATATCCACCTACTTTGGCAACACGAAAAGAACCTAAAAAAGGTAAAAACAAAACAAAACAAAAAACAAAGCAATTATGTCAATCCTTTGCCAACAAACCTTTTGAAATTTGTGCAAGAGGAAACCTTTTCTTTCGTCTAACCAAAAAAGTCCAAGACACTGCTTGATTTTTGACTAAAACTGGGCTCTGTGATTTTTGGTAGCAAACACTTAAGGATAATTTTGACATAAAAAGAAGGATAATAAACAGAAAGGGACTTCATACCGGCTATTAAGTATGCTAGATAATCTGTGACGCTTCGGGGTTGTTTTTCTTTCAAAGGCTATGGAAACCTTGTTAGGATATATGGCATCATGGGCTCCATGAAGTATCAGGAGATTTGAAATTAAAATATGGTTGTCTTTGCAAAAAGCTAAAACTGAGTTGTAGTGCCATGAAAATGGTGTAACGTTTATTTTCTTTCAGTAAGTGAGTTTTTGCTGATAAAAGCACTGTATAACATTACAAGAACTTCCAAACGTAAACATAAAATAAAGCAAAATGAAGCAATAACATTTTGTAAGTAATTCAAATGTTAATTACAAGAACACAGGTTTAGTTCCTGATTGTCAGTGAACTTCAGCCATTGCATGCTTCCATAAGCAGCACACTTGATTTGATCTGATAAAAAAGGCTAACTAAGTATTAAATGTCAGCTGTAAATACTGAGCTTCCACTATGAGAGGTTTGGAAATGGTTAACCTACATATCCATGAATATAAAATAATATTGTATTGTTCAGTTGTATGTATTCTAATGGTAGTGGGGTTTTTTTCAAACAAATAAATGGTTTCTGAGCTGAACTTTGTATATCATTTTCTCAGATGGTCTAAGACATTTACACGTGTTAAAAAAAACCTAAGCTTTTGTGACTTCACTGTAGCAATACTTATGAAGGGCACTGTAAAAAATGCCACATTCTATACATTTAAATAATGGCTCCAGTGTATCCCACTTTAAAGGATGAAAAGTCCCCATGCTGAGTCACTCCTATTCACTTACTCTTACCCAAAGCCAACAGTTCTGTTGCAATGCCTCTATATTAAGGAGGCTTGGGTCATCTCTCTGCATCAGACTGCATTGATCTGGATGGTATTTGATGGGTTTATGGGATTCACCCCTTGTTGACCAGGACTATCTCATATTGAGTGGGTTTGATCTTTACCAAGTTGCAGTTGATCTGCTCTCATCTTCAAATCATTCTGAAGGGCACATCATTCTCATCCTTCGCAGGAGAAAATTACAGATTGGTGTACTTAACAACTTGAAGATTTATTTTGGTGGAATAAACAGATTAGCTTTATAATGCCTGTTTTTTACTCACATCTGGAATAAGATGTGATCTGAAAAAGGCCACAGTAATTGTATATATTTTTTCAGGTAATTTCCGTTTTTCCAGTAAATGTGAATGTGTCTTTTTTTCCCCCGCTTCTTCTGTGGATAGTCTAAAATGGGTCTATAGAGGTAGTGATTGGAATGTTCTCCTGTGATTGTTGTGTAATTTGGCTTCAAAGTGGCCCAACTCTGTCTGCATCTGTTGCTGGGTGTGATGGACAAGCCTGCAGAGGAGGAGACGAGGGGCGACGAGCTGGTGGCCAGCGCCTTGCTTCCCACCCGCAGGTTTGAGCTGGCAGCCTGTGCATGATGCAACTCCTGCAGCTAATTATGCTTGCTCAGAACAATCTCGGAAATTGCAGTTGTTTTGACATGATGACTGATTACAGTGTTGGAGAACGTCCATGGGGTGCTTCAAAATCAGCCAAGCAGATGTTCTTGATGCATATCGAATGGTAGAGCTCTTTAGCTCAACAGCATTTTATTGTATGTAGAATCACATGCAGATTTGGTCCTCATTTCTCTGCACTAGTAAACCGGACCTTACAAAAACTGGAATATGCTGGCAAATACTGAACTATTAGAATATGCTGACAACATATATTTCACTTTTACAGGGGGCTGACACAACCTAGTGTGTCATCTCTCAAAGTGTAAGGGTTCTTCATATTCGTTTGGTAAAACTGTAATGTTAAATACTGAATTTTTAATCTATAAAGAGTTCAAATGGATTAGGAGCATCAGGAAGCTTTTGTAGAACACCACAGTCCCTCCTGGCAGGCCAATATGGGTTTTCTCACATGCATATTACCACTGCAACAGTATTTTTCCTTTGACATTTCTGTAAAAATATGTGTTTAATAATGCTGATTGACCACTGATTATAAAGACAACAGTTTAAGGCTAAACATTTCATTTAGCCTTAAACTGTTTTCAAAACCTGTTTAATATGTATTATATTAATACATTTTTTCAGCAAAGGAAAACACACCTGTGAATATGGGCTACGTTTACACCAACATAGTTTTTTGACTGGAACAAAAAAGTCAGTAGCAGTGTTAATATCAGCACTATACTGTAGTTTCTTGGATTCTTTTTACCTGGAAATGTCAAATACAGTAAGTAGGCTTTAGCCTACATACTACATATACAGTGTGTATGCAATGGAAAGTTATGGATATAATATGTGGTTAACATGGGAGTATGTTTCCAGAATGGCCACCACACAAGCCATCAATGTCATGTCAGCTGACACAAGTATTTGTTGAGCCAGCAGGGCAGTGTGTGCACACTCCATGATCAAGAAAAATGACTCATCTTCTAGCCCCAAATGCCATTCTCCAACTCCTTTGTACAGAATAATTAATGCATGAGAGTGCCATATGCTCAAGGGCTGGAAAATTAAATTCATAAGAGAAGTAATGGCTTGACAACACAAGAGGGAAGTATGCAACATTTCCCTTCAATAGTTTGTTAGACAGCCCCCCCATGCAGAGCCCCTTTTTTTCAGAATGACCTATGGTTTGATGGCCATTCAGGGGATTACTCAACAGCTCCAAACTTTTAGCGTCTTTAAATTTTAATCATTAAATGAGTTTTTGAGTGGGTGACAGCTCTCCTGATTAATAATGCAAACATTTGGAAGGATAAAAAAAACAAAAAACAAAAAAAACAAAACAAAAACTCAACACCCAGTGTTACTGAAAAGCGTTGTTGTTGGTGATGAAGTTTAAAAGCTTTAAAACTCACAGCAATGCACGTTTGCAAAAGCAAAGAAAGTATTAACCCTGTTTGTTTGTTTTTTTTTTTTTTTGCATTCGCCATAAATGAAAAAGAAAAACACCTTGGAATCTACCTGTAACTTTGTCCACTAAGTACATATATTGTTTCTGTCTGAACAGACCTGTGTATCTCCATTTTTTTTTCATTTTTACATAATTTGACATATTTTTTACATAATTTGAAAATTTCTTGAAGAGCAGAACAGCAGAAATGGTTCACAAATAACATATTTCTACATTAGCTTACTAGCTATTATATTCATACCACCTGCTTAATATTGTGTAGGTCCCCCTTTTGCCACCAAAAAGGTTTGACCTGTCAAGACATGAACTCCACAAGATGTGCTGTGGTATCTGGCATCAAGACATTAGCAGCAGATTCTGTAAGTTGCAAGGTGTGGTCTCTGTGGATCAGACTACTTTGTTCAGCACAGATGCTCGACTGAGATCTGGAGAATGTGGAGACCAAGTTAATGCCTTTGTTATGTTCCTCAGACCATTCCTGATTCACTTTTGTAGCGTGGCAGGGTGCAATATCCTGTTGAAAGAGACAACTGCCATTAGAATATACTGTTGCCATGAACTTGGTCATCAACAATGTTTAGGTAGGTGATACATGTCGAAGTAACGTCCACATGAATGCCAAGACCTAACGTTTCCCAGCATTGCCCAGAGCCTCCACTGACGTACCTTCTTCCCATAGTGCATTCTGGTACCATCTATTCCCCAGGTAAGCGACACACACGCACCCGGCTATCCAAATAATATAAAAGAAAATTTGATTAATCAGACGTGGCTACCGCCTTCAACTGCTTCATGTTCCAGTTCTAATGCCCATTGTAGGCACTTTCGGTGGCGGACAGAGGTCAGCATGGGCACTCTGTTGGGTCTGCATTCACACAGCCTCATACGCAGTACGTCGTCAAACACTGTGTGTTTTGACACCTTTGTATCATAGCCAGTCTTAATGTTTTCAGCAATTTGTACTCTTTTGTAGCTGTAGCTCTTATCTGGCATTGAACCAGATGGGCTAGCCTTCTCTCCTCACTGGTTCACTGGTTGTCATTCCTTGGACCACTTTTGGTAGGTATTAACCACTGCATACCTGGACCACCCCTCTGTTTACAGAAGCCTTGTTTGTATATTCTATGTCTGGATGTGTCAGAGGTTTTATATATTTGTCAGTGTTCATTTAGTGTATATCTAATTGTATAATTATCCAATTTACCTTTCAAGGAAGGAACATTCCAAGTGAATGCAATTGGTGCTGTCATTTGAATACAGCAACCCGAATCCACCACCACTCCACTCCACTCCACACACAGACAAACAAAATCAACCTGATCTGGTATGCAACATCACAGTCCATGTTTAAGTATGCCATCACTGTACTCAGCTGGTGCACATGAATACCAAGTGATGTGTTGCTTTGTTAGAATTTGCCCTTCAGTATGTCTTGTCGCCATAGAGGAAATGACAATAGATTGAAAAGCTTTCTTTCAACAGATTAGCTCTTTCTCTCACTCATATGAAAATGTTGTGTTGTATGATGAGAATTTTCTTCTTCCAGTTAATACTGAATGCATCCACCATTTACTACTGACTATATGTTTAACTCTAGGACCTTCATATTATTTAGCACTTCGATACATTTCAAGCTAGTGAATCAGTTGTTTTTATACTCAAAAAAAAAAAAGTTTTATTAGAGCACTGCAATTTATATGGCAAGAGCATCATTTCATAATATATTTTTTAATAAAGACATTCTTGTGTATAAACCACATATAAAACTGGAGAGAAGATTAAAACTAATTGGGAAACGGCAATACCAAAAAAGAAAAAAAAAACATGTTGAATTCACTGGATGCTTGACTGGTCTAATTAGACATCCTACTGTCATGTTTCTGCTATCACTGTCAGCCCAGAGAGGAGACTGCTGCCCCCCTCATAATCCCACAGTCCTTCCATGGGAATTTCAATATTTCAGAGAGTAAAAAAAATGAAAAGAGAAAGCTTCCTTTATCTCCCACCGGCATTATACATGTGTGCAGTATTCTGACACGAGAACCATGCGTCATGTGTTCTACTGGTTCTCTGGTGAACTGTTGAGTGTGGAGGACAGTGCCGGCTTTGAACCTCTTGTCAGTGTAAGGCTTATATAGACGCCTCTACAGACTTCAAGAGCCACTTAACATTTTCTGATGGCATCTCTTAACAATAGCTCAGAGTAAAACCTGAGCAAAAGTGTGCAATAGCCGATTATTTTAGTAATTAAGAGTTTTATCCTTTTATCATTTCTACTCCAAATACTGATCCATCTTTCTCTTAAAACAGGAGTGTGAAAGTTGGGGATTGAAAGCTTGTCAATTTTTTTGTAGCTCAAAGGTCTGTCTGAGTTGGGAAGAACAGACAAGAGTGGACCTCATTAAAGCTCCTGTCAAAACAAAGAGCAGAGAGAGATTCAAGCCCTAGTTCGTAGCTTCACTCTGTAAGCCAGTGTTGCTTCATGCATGTACCTTATGTACTTTATTATTTTCGTTTATGCTTAAAAATAAATGTTATTAAATGGTTTCCGGGTCAGGTTTATGGTTCTAGGAGAAAAAAAAATAAAATGGCAAAAGACCATTTTATTATGTGGAGAGCAAAGGGTTCAGGAATAATGTCAAGACATGAAATTAACACAATTTCTCGCTTTCCTCAGAGGTAGCTGATCAGTCAAAACATGTTTGGAATCCAAATTTTGCTTGAAGTCTAACACTACTAATAAACCTTAGAATAAACATCAATATGATTTCTATACATACAACACTAAAGCTTCTCTCCACCAGCTCTTACTTAAGGCGAACAGGCAGAACCCAAGACAAGAGAGGACTGACCCTGGATTAGATTCCTCAGTATTTATGACAATCATTTCCTTAATATCTGATTCCTGACCAGTGCTCCTACTCCTGAGGCTGACTCTTTTATAGCTCCCAGCAAGTCATACTGTGTTCTAAACCACATCAACAATTCTGCACCACCTTAATGAAGAGCTGGATGTATGGGATGTATTTATTGAAAAGATTCAGGTGACTTCTAGTGTTCATTACCAACTTTAGCTGCTTAGCTCCTGTGTGAAAAGAAAGAGGGAAAATCTGGACATCAAACATATCTCATCTTACTGACAACTTGAGTAAAGCAATGAAGGTACACATTTACATTATTAGTAAACACCATACCATTAAACATTTGGATTAAAACCATTTTATGTGTTCAGCATATTTAAATGAGTTTCTTTGTTTTACTGCGGGTTCCTTTACACCGTTTTATGGCTCTTCCAACAATCAATCACTTGCTTAATAAAGCTTATTTAAAGCAACCTGTGTATTTTATTTCCAACTTATCTTTCTATATTCAGCTCAAGATTAAATTAAGTTACTTTCATAGTGTGACAGAAGATAACACTGTCACGTTCCTACAGACTTGGAAAAAGGATCTGGTTTATTATAAGCCCAGGTGATTACTCTTTGATATCAGTGTTGTGTATTTGTGGGAAGAAGTAAACACTTAAAATCTTTTCTTCCAACTCTTTCTTGAATAACTAGTCTTTTTTGGTCATTCTTGTTCTAGACAGCATTTTTGTATTTCTTAAGTCTCCTAAGTAGATGTGTTTCACCTTTCACTTCCATGAGTTTATCCTCGTATGTTCATGAAGAGAAATTAATAGTTAAGCTTCAGCTTTTATTTTGTTCAGTTTGCTCTCTTAGGGCCAGAGTGCAGTATTTAAGCTATGTGTACTGTGTTTATCCGATGCACATAATGCTGCATTCCATTAATGTGGTCCTATAATTACCTTGATATAATTTGTCCATGCCCCGTTAACACTTTTAAACCAAATTAAAATGCAATAATGGAAAAGGGTTAAGTTCAGGACATCTGACATTCTTGCAATACGTGATTTCTGGACTGACATGATAACAGGCCTGGGCTGATTGAGGCAGTCGACCTTCACCAGCACCAGGTCTGGCAGTAATGGACGCCCAGGGCAAACTAATATTGGCTTTGCACGATTTTAGATGCCCAAAATTAGCAGACCAGATGCTTACAACAGGAAACCTCAGCTCCTCTGTGCAGTTTGGCTATTTATTTATGAAAAAGCACTCCTCTGAGTATAAAACCTTTAAGATAAACACATTAGGTGTTTGGAAAAAAAAAATGTTTGAAATTACTTTTGAGAAGGCATATGATTATACTGCTGTCAAAAATAAAAGCTTCGAGGATGTTTTGTTGAACCCCTATAGGTCTTGACTTGTGTGTGTGTGTTGGTCTTTGTAGTCATGAAACTGCCATACACTGGTAGGTCATATCTTAGGAGATATGCAGTGTAAGGATGTGTTTAAGAAGGCATTTACTTGATCTGCAGGTTATCTCACTAATGTGGGAATCTTTAGCAAAAGCAGGACAGTATTACAGTTATTAATGCTTTGAAAACAGATTTTGTTGCTTTATTCAAATTTAATTGCATAATTATCTGCAATTAAGATGCCGCCCAAGTTGATAGTTTTCAGTCAACTTTCACACAAAAGCTTTGCTCAGATGTGCATCAGAGTAGCTGGCAGACATTTTCCACGACCGCCAGAACATTCAGCTACAATATAAACAAGAAAGTCTAAGGATGGACTGCTGGAAGAACTCTGCGACCTTGGGTTGCTATGGCGACCAGGCCTTCAAGTCACGGCATGGTCTGATACCGCTGGCCGGGGAAGGGGACATTGCAAGTGATGTGCTAGGAATCGTAAGCATGGCAAGTAGGCAAGGGACTAGGCTAAAAGCGAACGCTAACCAGCCAGCTATCCCATCCATCCTGCTAGCCAATGTTTACTCCCTGGATAATAAACTGGACTACGTCCAACTACTATGAGTGGCAACATGGCTCAGCAGCAATGTTTTGGAGATGGCTACCCAGATTATCAACATGCTAACGTTCCGCTCAGAAAATAGTGCCCGACTGACTGGAAAAACCCATGGTGGGGGCTTATGTGTTAACACTGACTGCTGTGTGAATGCTGTGCTGGTCTCTAGTTTTTGGTCACCACTGCTGGAGTTTGTGACTGTTAGATGTAGACCATTTTATTTACCAAACTGTTAGCTAATTGTTAGTTATCACTGGACAACTTTGTGGAGCCATCAGTGAGCTCCAAAACTCTTACCCAGATAGACTCTTTATTGTCAATGGAGATTTCAGCAATACAAATCTCAAGTCAGTTCTCCCTAAATTCCATCAATATGCAGACTGTAGAGGAAAATTTGTTTATTACAAGTTTGCAGTACTTTTATTCAGTTTTATTCCATATAGTCTATCACATTTAATCT
>JBBPCZ010000148.1:10095252-10117171 GCA_037974445.1 Brycinus macrolepidotus | reverse complement strand
CCCCCCCAACTCAGTCCACTGCCGGCAGAGGCATTTCCTGTATGGGGGGAGGGCTCTTGCCCCCCCTCTTGTCACTCATCAGCCTGCATGGTCTAAGATACAGACATATATTGTTGAACGGCAGTGTGACTATTATTATGAGGGAATTAAAAAATCTCCTTCTACAGGCGTCCACCTCCACAACGAACGGTTGGGTGGAATCCGGATGTACCAAGATGGGTGCAGTGGTGAAGAGATGGCAGAGTTGGTGAAAGGCTTTGATGGCTTCTGGAGTGAGATGGAAGGAGGTCTTCTGAGGCTTTGTGAGAGAGGTCAGAGGTGCCGCAACTGAACTATAGTCCCGGATGAAGCGGCGGTAGAAGTTCGCAAACCCCAGAAAGTGCTGGAGCTGCTTAAGCGTTCCGGGTAGAGGTCAAGAACGCACAGCATCCAGCTTCTGGAGATCCATGGCCATCCCTTGAGGAGAAATGACAAACCCCAAGAAGGTGGTGGAGCGCTGGTGGAAAGCACATTTTTCCAACTTACAGAACAGTTGGTGGGCCAGCAACCTCTTGAGCACTGCTCTCACATGCTGGACGTGTTTTTCAGGGGATTTGGAGTAAATGAGAATGTCGTCCAGATAGGCGAATAAGGTGCTGGAAGGCCGCTGGACTATTACAAAGGCCAAATGGCATCACAAGTGTCTCATAGTGGCCGGTGGGGGTGATAAAAGCCGTCTTCCACTCATCGCCCTCTCTGATGCGAACAAGGTTGTATGCGCTCCTGAGGTCCAGTTTAGTGAAGATGGAAGCACCAGAGAGGGCGTCCAGGGCAGTATTAGTGAGCGGAAGAGGGTGTCTGTTCCGGATTGTGATCTTGTTGAGCACCCGATAGTCGAAGGACGGAGGCCCCCGTCTTTCTTCTTCACGAAAAAGAACCCCGCGGCCGCTGGAGAGGTGGAAGGTCGGATGGTGCCCTGTCGAAGGCCCTCGGTGACATACTCCTCCATCACCTTTTGTTCGTCCTTCGACAGGGAGTAGAGGTGGCCACGGGGTGGTACCATGCCTGGTAAGAGGTCAATGCCCAAGTCGTAAGGGCGGTGAGGTGGCAATTGGATGGCTCGGCACTTACTGAAGACCTCCTTCAGGTCACGGTACGGGACGGGAATGGCCTCCGTGTCGACGTCGGGGGCCTCGGACTCCCTAGAGCATGTCTCAGCCGTTGCCTGGAGACAGAGCTCCTGACAGGTCGGGCCCCATTGCAGAATCCGATGCTGGGTCCAGGAAATGAGTGGGTCGTGCAGGAGAAGCCAGGGGTGACCTAGGAGGACAGGAGGAGAGGTTAGTGTGGTGACCAGAAATGACAAAGTCTCATAGTGCTCCTGTATATTTATCCGGAGGGGTTGAGTGCGCAGTGTGATGGGGCTGTTAGAGAGGGACCGACCGTCTATGGCGGTGATAGTGAGTGGCTGAGATAACGCCTCAAATTTCACACCCAATTGAACAGCATATTTGTGGTCGATGAAGTTCCCCGCTGCCCCCGAATCAACGAAAGCAGAGGTCACCACCCGTTTGTGGTCCAATTGGATGCAAATCTGAACCGTTAGCCGGGAAACGGTCGGTATATCAGAGGATTTGGATTGAGAACCAGGTGAGAGCCTCCCTCTATTCACCTGGTGACCGTTTCCCGGGGCAGACAGCGCGATGGTGTTCGGGGGAGGCGCAATAGGCACAGAGGCCCAAGCGATAGTGTCTCTCCATCTCCTCCGGACTCAGAGAGGCGTGCCCTAACTGCATGGGTTCCCCGGCTCCTGAGTGGTCCACGGTGCGAGGTGGAGAACTGGCAGATGGAGAAGCCGAGGAAGAGGTGGAGTCGCTCCGTGCGGCTGGCGGCGGGGACCGAGGGGTTGGCCTCGGACGCGAGCCCATCCGCTGATCCAAACGGAGACATAACTGAATGAGACCCTCTGCGGTCTCCGGAAGCTCGCGTCCGGCAAGCACGTCCTTCTTATGGGGAGCCAACCCCTCATAGAAGACCGCCCAGAGCGCAGGATCCCCCCAGGTGGTTTGCACAGAGAGCGTGCAAAAATCAAGAACATATTTACTCACCGGACGGTCTCCCTGCTGCAGGTGGAAAAGCCGTGACTCGATCTCCACCTCGCGGTCCTGGTGGTGGAATGCAGTCCTGAGCTGGGCGGAGAAATCCGGATACGAATGGATGTAGGCGGAGTTAGCCCGCAGGACCACCGTGGCCCACTCAGCTGCCTGCCCGGTGAGGAGGGAGACGAGAAGCGTAATGCGGGCTCTGTCGGTGGTATAACGCCTGGGCTGTAACTCAAAAATCAGATTGAGATGGGTGAGAAACACATCGCACTTCCCGCCTACACCGGAGTGCTATTTTCGGTTCGGGAGAAGAGGGGGGAAGGAGAGTTCGGGCCGCCGCCCGTGGAGCTCCGCTCCCCGCAGTTAGCTCATGGCTAGCCCGGCTAAGAGCTACTAGCTCTAGCCGGAGTTCACCAATCATGGCCGCCTGCTGAGAAACAGTGTCCCGTAAGGTGACGAACTCCGCTGGTCCACAGATCTAGACTCAGTTATTCTGTCAGGACTGGTCTATCACTGTATGCCCAGTGTAGCGTGGTGGATGAACCCAATCGCGGAGTAACACGAGAGAGTAGCTAAACCAGGCGCTTTGATCTGAGAACGCTCTACTAGGAGTAAGGGCTCCCACCGGGAGACCCCGTTCTCACTCACACACACAGTCGAGAACAAGGAAAGAGGATTTGAAGTACTCACGGTACCGTGGAGATGGATGAGGGTAAGAGACGGCTCGGGCATGAAGAGGTAATGACTGAGCGGTGAGTACCTCCATTTCCTTGTTTATATACAGAGTGACGCGCCTCATTTCCGGTGCCTCGTGCGCGTCACTTGACTGGTGTGCGTGACACACAACATGATCGCTCTCTGCTGAACATCAGTGGCCGCGGCCATCAATATAGAGAGCATTCTTTGTAGTTGCATCCTGGCATGGTGCAGAAATTGTGCTGCATCAGATTGCAAAACCCTAAATAGGATAGTAAGGACTGTTGAAATCACTGGGGTCTCTCTCCTCTGTTGCACATATTTACACCACAAGCTGCATCCGCAAAGGCACTAGTATTTCAGAATCCAGGCCTACACTACCAGGATGGGGAACAGTTTTTTCCCCCAGGCCATCAGACTCCTAAATCGGAACTGAATAACAAGCTGTGCATCACACACACACACACACACACAAACACACACACACATACACACTCTCTGACCTGAATTGCTTCCTTTCTCCCAAACACACTGCAGGCACACACTAATCTGTCCTGCCATAAACAAAGAAAACCCATCCCCCAGCTGCCACTGTAAATACATTGTATTTATTTGTATACTGTACATTTTCTCTAATTCTGTTGCTGCTAGTTGCTATTTTTGCACAATTATTTATTGCTGTCTACCCCAATCTTTGCATTCCTTTACATTTTTTGCACACTTACCGACTCTGCTGCTAGAAAACATTGCCATAATACTGTACTTTACATATACATATATATACATATATATTTTTCAATACACACATCCATATTTATATTTCTAGATTGTTTGTATAGTGTACTTTGTATACTGTACTGTTGGTATAGTTTTTATTCTATTGTTTTTAATGCAAATTTCCCACTTGTGGGACTAATTTTACCTTACCTTCTCTTATCTTACTCATTTATATACTGCTACTGCTTTTGTCGACTGCACAGTATGTTGTCTTGTCCTGTAAATGATTGTACTGTAGCTTTTTTTTTTATTGCACTACTCCTGTCCTGTCGGGACTTGTGTAGTCTTGTGGTGTTCTGTTTTTGCTCTTTGTGTTGCAGCACGATCCTAGAGGATGCTGTTTCATTTCACTGTGTTCTGTGTATATGGTTCAAATGAAAATAAGCACGTTATATTCCTCTTTGACTAACAAACACAAATGTAGCATTGATTAAAAGTTTGAGTCATCACAGTATTTTGATTCTTGTTTTAACGAGCCATGAATGAGAAATAATAAAAATGGAAATACACCCTTGTTGCTGACAATAAGTTCAGTATAAAACTTAAACCTGGAGATTAATCTAACATTGACTTATCTCCTGTGGGAACCCAAAAGTCCCTGCTTATGATTTGCACTTTTGTGAAATTAGTAACTGAAAATTATTTAGAGCAAAACAATTGACACTTCAGTCAGAAAGAATTTCTTACTATTTCACTCAGGCGAACCTTAATTAAGTCAGGTGTATATTATTAACTTAGTGAGCTACCTAATTCACTGAGTGGCCTCTGTTGCGTGCCCTGACTGTGGTTTATTATAAACACTTGAAGGTTTCAGGATTAAAATTGTGACTGCAAGGTTCTTCAGTTAAGCAGTGAAAAGAGTGAACAATGAAGGCCAAGAAACAAAGTGAGCAGGAGATAAAGTTCTGATCAGTAGATCAGTAGGAATAACCATTATACATCCCAAACAATGATTAAATCAGGCCATCCCTCCAAAATGAGCACAGAGACCAGCTGGTAACAGATATTGTGGGTTGGAGGCATCTTTTGACTTTCCTCCAATGTAAACATGTCCAGATGTTGGAAAAAAGGAAGAGTGACAGCTCTTCACACCATATTACTTTTTGGCATTGCTTAGGATTTCAGCATTTAGGTTATGAATTTTGAAGTAATTTCTGAAGAAGACAAGTGATTTCCAAATATGTTTATGTTATCTGGCTCACATAAATACTGATTTAAATCTGTGGTAATTTGAGGTCATTGGTTTTTGATATGTCAAATGTCCATCTATTCATATTGTAGAATTTTGACCCTGAACTTTGGCATTTCACTCTTTGCTGTTGCCATTTGTCTGTGTGTAACATGAACATGGTTTTTGAGACTAAAAAGATCATTTTTTTGCTTTGAAAACTGCCTTGCATCTTGCTTTATCAGTTTACTGCACCCCACCATACATGATTGAACTGTAATGTATGCACAGATTTAAGGAGAAAATTTAATTCTTGGGGCTTTATGAATCTTGGCTGTGACTGTACAGCTTGCAACTTGTGCACCTCAATTTGGTGGAAATGCTCCTTTATCCCCAGCGTCTTCTAAGACACTGCTAAACTGTGGATTATGTTATTACATTTTTCAGATGCAGTTTCAAGAAATCCAGATGGATGTTGAATAGATGGCTCTCTGTAGAGAAGTTGCAATAGTTAGGATGCCACAGTTGGAGGATACCTCTTTTCTCAGTGTATTATCTTCATTATGTACTATAGAGCAAAATCCTGCATTACTCCTGGGGGTGGGGGGCAACCATTATTGAGCCCCGAGTCGTCCACTAGAGGAATTAGACAGGCTCTATGATGAATATAATGAATGGTGACTATGTCCAGGACTGTTTGCTTTCTCTGTTTTCATTTATTTACATTAGTTTTATTTATAGCTTTATTCTGAGACATATGCCTATACATTTCATCCGGATGATCTCTTCCTAGACATCCTCTTCTTTCACAGATATCTGGTGAACCTGCTGTGGGAGGTCAGGCAGTTAATGCAATGAGTTTACAGATGTATTTCAGCAATATGGACGTATTCCATTTTCCTGTACAAACTGCTTTCCTGCAGAGAGTCTTACTGTTACTGTATCAGGAAGGAAGGCCAAGTCAAGCAGACATTCTGCATTTGATGATAAGCATAAGGACATGTCATGTCAGTGAACTGCCTCAGATAGCAAACCTACAAAAATGCAAGGTAGGCCACTCTGATCCTGTTTATGTGCTTGCTCCCTGGTGTTGGGCTTCTTTCTTGTGTCCAATTAGCTAGCAGTCAGTCGGAGCTGGTCTTCTATGATCAGTTGAGGGTTCCACACATCCTACTGTCCCTCAGTATCAGTGATATGCCTGGTATTATTGGGTTGAAAGTGCCAAGGAGATCCAGCAAAAAACAATGCTTTCAGGGCACAACAGGGAGCTTGTTTGCAGTAGCAGACATCTGGAACCAAAGCCACAAGCTTTTCAGCCTTGAGCATTTAAATGAGCCTGTGTTGCTTCAGCTTTAGTGCCTACCTCTATAGAAAAGCTTAAGGTTTGAAATCCTTGAGATTTTAAATTAAGTCACTATTTTGAAGCAAATTAGATCAATTTAATGTCTGTATGGTTTAATCAGTGATACTGCATCAGTGCCAAAAACCTTTTGACACTAATATTAAGTCAGTAAAACCTCTTTAGTTTGATGTTTCAGAGCTCTGCCATGCCCACTGGCTTAATATTTCAAATGTAGTAGTGAAAGCAGCAGAGCTATGTGGCTACACTTTAAAAGTTCACTCTGTGGAAGAATATTGAACAATTTCATTAATATAACTGCCATGGTCCCACAGTTTGTTCCAATTTATTTAGTGGTATCTACTGTGCCTTTGTTACAGTTCTGGGAAATTGGGAGATGTTAGTCATGGTTTTTTCTTTTGCAGGTAAAAAGTCAGGGCACAGAGCAGTAATATCACTAGACATCAAAGCACCAGGGGTCCTATAGTACTATTGCAAGGGAAGGAGCAGGCAGCAGGCTGGTGCTGTAGCTCAAGCTTTTAAGACACAAATCACACAGCCTCTCAGCTCCTACACATCCATCACTTTTCTCATCACTGATTAATAATGATTGTCCTTCAAATCAGTAGATGACAATATTTGTCAGTTTTTGCAAGAGCCACTTTCCATAATCAAACACCCTGGGCCAAAATTTACAGAGCGTTTTCAAACAGGAGTTTATTGTATCAGATATATTGTATCAGATCCCTAATACATTTTAACATACATTAGGATATGGATGGCAGAAGTAATCCTTATTCAGCCCTTCACTTTCAACATCAAATATAGCATGCTCTGGCCATTACATATCAGCATTTACAGGATTGTTTGTGCTGTTATGAACATTCTACATAGTGGTGAAAATGTGAATAACTGTGAAATAGGGAGTGGCTCTTAACAGAGAGTGTGTTTCTAAGGGGAAAAGTGATGCAACTCCAGCAGTCATGTTTTCACAGCTAATTTGAGTAGATGCTGGATTCATATTTATCAAAATGCCCTTTCC
Source organism: Brycinus macrolepidotus (assembly GCA_037974445.1). Classification (NCBI taxonomy): domain Eukaryota; kingdom Metazoa; phylum Chordata; class Actinopteri; order Characiformes; family Alestidae; genus Brycinus; species Brycinus macrolepidotus. The sequence continues at coordinate 10,110,068 of JBBPCZ010000148.1, read as the reverse complement.
ACAGGGCATATTATTGGAAGAAATGAATAAACAAGTCTCTGAACTTCACCCTATAGTCTCTTTGGATCTATACTGATCCGTGTGCTCAGACTTTTAATTGCACAGAAGGTCAAAGTACTTAGCTATACAAACTACACGACCACTCAGACATTCAGAGCCAGTGGATCTTCAGTGTCTTCTCCCAACCTTGCAGGTGCTAAGGAATCAATGCAGATGAAATCTCACAGCAGGAGATTCATTTGGACACGGTCAGCGCAGAATTCTTTATCATTCATAACATCTGAGAATTGAATATTTCACCTATTCATTCTTCATTTACTTATGCATTATGTTGTAGAAACTGTTGTAAGGTTGGACAAGATTTACAGAGCATTGACAAAATCCCATTCAAACTTATGAAAGTTGTTACATAACATTAAATTTCCAGTTTAAATGCTATGCTACCCAGCTGGACTAATCAAAACAAGGCTAGCTGGATGCGACAATGAATTTGCTATTGTTCTAAAGTTAGTTTGATTACAGGACAAAAAAAAAAAAAAATTACACTCCATCCATCCTACCAATAGCCAAGTTTCTGTGCCAAGGATTTTTTTTTACTTAAAAAGCAAATCTTTATTCCATAGATTATAAGGAAGTAAAAACCACATAAGTTGCATAATGATACATGTGAAACACAACTATTTTTACAAAGCAAAACCAAAACAACATTTTTTTTCAGGAAATAACATTATTATGCAAAGCAAAAAACAAGTTATCATAGTGCCATTGTAGTTACTAAATAAAGTATGAAACTATATTATAAAGTGTTACCATCATACTTCATGTGTGTAGTTTTCCACTGGCTACTGGCAGGAGAACAATACTATAGGTGCAGTGGCCACCTGGCGCACTACATTTGAATGAAGGGTGCTTGTTCCTTGCCAGATCTGCCTTCAGTCTTAATTTACACCAGAGATTCATTGTCTCTCTTGAAAGAAATTAATTAATCACCAGCAGATTGGCTCTCTTAATAAAGCAGCTGTGGCCTACTCTTCTGGAGCAAAGCAACAAGGGGTGTAAATTACAGCCACTGCAGAACCCCTTGGGTATACAGTGGATCACTTCTAAAAACAATATTGAAACTGATCATATAGTTATGCAAATGGCTGCAGCGCCTATGTACTGTAACTACCTCCTGTGAGCTGTTTGCATGAGCTTGCATACATTACGGGCCTAATTGACGGCCTTTACCTTGGTGTGCTCTCCATTGTCTAGGGGATTGTATTAATTTGACTTGACAGCATTTGTTTGAAATTGATGGTAGTGTTACAAACTCTTTTTTACCCTTCATTTGTCCAAACATTTGGCAGTGCTGGTTAAGAGGACCATACAGGTCCAGGCTTTGGTGGGTGGGCTGGGGGGTGATGGGCAGTGCAGGGAGCTGATAGGCAAACTGTTGTTAACAGACTCCCACGTGTACTCATTCTCCGAGCTGCATTTCAAGTGAGACATGCGCAAGACTAGCATTAGAATGGCCTTCCACTCATGTCGCTCAATTTTCAACCCCAGTGAAAACACAATTATTTTGGCACTCTTATCCCCTTGTTTTGCAGTAGTGTAGTTTGCACCAGGGTGACATCAATTTGCATAGTTTTTTGAGGCATAAAGGGTGACACAGAGCACATCCAGTGTTTGTTTTTAAAAAGTTGGCTTCATCTAATGAGATTTTTCGCTGCTCCATCCAATATTATAAACTTGTTTGAGCATCTGTTCGGCTGAATTGATTTCATGTCCTGTCTTGTGTACTGTACATTTACTCTGACTTTTGTGAATATGGTAATTGGCCTAGAGGGGCCATGTTGTACAAAACACTTTTCCCATTTTGTCACTGGACACTTAATTTGCTCAGTTCCTCTGTGTGTGCTGTCAGATTTTCTTATTGACATTCTGGGTTTGCTAATTGCTATGCTAGGAGTGATCTTTGGATGATCTGCTTCATTTTGGAAGACATTCTTTGTTTTTGAGGTGGATAAATTGGATAAAAAAGTTTCTGGATCAAATTTTCTTTTTGGTGGGTATTCTCGGGCTTAAAATGATTCAGTGTAGATTGCCTTCTTGGAAGGTGCTGTGGCATGAGGTGTTGATAGACCGGCCTCAACCAGTCTTTGATCTGTTTTTGTCAAATTCAGTGAGTTAAGTGTGGCCTGGAGACTGCACCTGCGACCTGGCTGGAAAGATTATTCTGTGTCAATATTCATTAACCCTAGGCCATTTCCATCGGCATGCTCTCGGCTGCTGTGGGACACTTTTATCTATAGGGGACTCACCCTCACCGCCTCACATTTTATTTTCATATTTAACTGCCTGCTCCAACTAACGCGCCCTGTGTGCAGTTTTAATACACAATGTTCCACTCTGTTGCCTTTGAATGAGAGGAAAACCTAAACAGAAACACTTGTGTCTGCCCTCAGATGCTGGGGGAATATTTTGACACTGTGTGGTTGGTCTGCATACATTAGGAGCATGGTGAGTATCCAGACAGCTTTTATGAACTTGGACCCTTTATCTACAGCAAACGAGGCCTCTATTGATATTCTATTACCGTCAGCTAATCCTGAGGAAGAAATGTGTGGAGTGGCAGCAATGGGCCAAAACGAATTTCTGCCAGAATTGTTTTAACCTTCTACAGTGAGTGACAATGACTTCTAAATTGGTGACTTTAACACCTATGATGCATTGGTCAAAGGTCTGATGTTTCAATACAAAACAAGAGAACAGTGCAGCTTTTGGGTTCAAACCTTTTTGAATGAGTAATGTATAGTAAAATAACATACAAAGAAATTTGAAGCTACTTAGATTTAACCAAAGAAAGAGTGTGAAAAAAAGAGTGATTGTCATGATTCATTTAATCAGCAAATGAAAGGAATCAATAACAAAGGGACCAATAAAGCAGGGACTTAGTTTAGGGGAAACCAGTTTCAGATGCAGATCCCAAGTTGAAAGCCACACCCTGTCAGCTGGTTGAAACTGAGGCATCTCTCCCCTGCGCTAGTCAGCCTGTGCCTAGAATCGGTGCACTGCTCTCCTGATGGGAGGCTCAAAGGGCATCAGACCGGTCACAGAGTGGTGTAGAGAGTTCTGGGCATACTCTGCCCAGGCCAAGAACTCTGACCAGTCATGCTGTCAACTGTGGCAGTAGGCTAGAGGAACCTGCTGAGTTATTGGATGGTGTATTCAGCTTGACCATTGGATGATATGGTAACTAGCGGTCTGACAGACAGTGACCCCCCAAGCTTGGTAAGAAATGCCTTCCACACCTGGGGCAAAAACTGGGGGCCATGATTGGGCAGGATATCCTCTGGTATGCCACAGACATGAAGCACGTGCTGGAATAGGGCCTCGGCCACCTGCAGGGCAGAGGGGAAAGACTTGAAGGGGATGAAGTGACACCCCTTTGACAAGCTGTTCACAACCACCCGAACCATGGTGTAACCTCCCAACACTGGCAGGTCCACGACCAAGTCAAATGTGGGACCATGGTCTACTGGGTATTGGCAGAGGCATAAGCTTACTGGCAAGCAAAGAGCGTGGACTTTTAGTTGTAAGGCATACTGAACATGAGTGTACTATATTTTTTATATCACACATCATATTAGGCCACCAGTACTTTCTCTGAACAATGTGTATTGTATGGGTAATCCCTGGATGTAGAGCATGTAGAACTATTCTGAGGGCTAGTGTGTCCAGTACTGGGTGACCCTAGGCCTCATGACCTATTTCCCAAACCTCATGAGCTAAGCCCTACATCACTGTAGCCATCAGCATGGACGTGGGCAGAATGGCCTCAGGCACCACAAGGGCTGCCTTAGAGGAATAAAGTTAGGTGAGAGCATCTGCTTTACCATTTTTGGACCCAGGACAGCACGTAACTTGGAAATTGAAGTGTGTGAAGAAAAGAGACAATTGGGTGTGCCATTAATTTAAACATTTACACTCTGCCTTAGTCAGCTTCCAGTCAAAGAAGGTGATGGAGGGATGGAGTTTACTGGGGATTCCACGGCATTGTATAGCACTGCCCCAATCCAACCTCCGAAGCATCAACACCCACAATGAACTGTTTTCTGGATCAGATATTTTAAGTACAGGGGCAGTAGTAAATAATACCTTAAGTTTACAGAATGCTTCCCTGGCTGTTGGTGTCATAACTATTCTTATTAGCATGTTGAGAAACGTCATTTATGAAGTCTTAGAAGATGGAGAGGGCATTAAAAGATCACTAAGGCATCATGTCGTATATATAGTGACCTGATATGGTGGAAAACTGTCTTCCATTTGTCCTCCGCCCAAATTCGAATCAGGTTGTATGCGCTCCAGAGCTGCTCAATGGCCAACAGGCTCACGGCAAGCAGATGTGGATCCAAAAGGTAATGGAAAAATCAGCAATAGACATTTTTATGTTGCTGGCCAACTGTCTCTGGGGTAGATGGTCAAAGACCATCCAAAAGCAGAACTCAGAAAAATCTAATGCGACCAGGCTGCCGCCCCTCCAGACGGCTGCGGCCCAGTCCTGAGCTCAACCAGTAGGCTGCTGTATGGAGACCTTATGTACGTCAGATAGGTAAGGAAATGCAGCAAAGTACACCTGGAAGCCCAGGAGGACGTCGTGGCAGCCAGCATGGTCCCTGCTGTAACTGTCCAGTAACGAGGCATGGGCATGGTCATGGTCATTTCTCTGCCCTGCAGTAGCTGGTGGTGAAAGAATTGCTTGAGCCGGGGAGGCATAGCTGGTGAACGATGAACAATGGAAGTCAGTTCCGTCGCTACCTGTATAAGTTGGTCTAGCCGGAAGGCTTGCTCTTGTAGCTAGTTGAGGACCTGCTGTGTCTGGGAAGGTCTGCTCATCGGTCATGATTCTGGCCAGTAGACAGAAGTGACACACTCACAGGAGATTCTTGAATTCATTTAATCAGCAAACAGCGGGAAAATACAAATCTAGGAGTGTAGCACTCACAGGCTGTAGCTCACAGTCACAGTTAAACAAGTGACATGACCTTTACTTTGAACCAAGGTAAATCCAAATCTTGCGATAGTATAACAGCAGCACATGCCATCTCATGGTCAAACCTGTTTAACCTTCTGTGTTCTGTGTAATTAAATCTATAGCCCATACATCCCTTCAAACAGTTACAATAGGAGTGGAACACTACCACTGGGGTCTTTTTTAATGCATTTGCTCAATATTCTCAAGCCTGTGGAAACCTATTAAGACCAGCGCAGAGAATCGGTTAATCACAGGGAGCTTAATGCGGCGCACACTCTCCTCCCAGCAGAGGGGCTGATTCCTACCAGGCTATGACATTTCCTCCCTGCCTTCAGGCAGCCCTCCCCCTCGCTCTCACCACTAATAGACACTGACATAAAATAGCCAGATGAACAGTACAGTAGTGGAAACCCTGCCTCTGAAGCCAAGCACACGATAGCCTAATACAGAGGGCACATCCATCCAACAAGTTGGGCGTCTATATAAAGTAGTTGTAAATCTGTTCAACTGAAGGCTACTGATGTGACAGGCTTCATCCTGAGAGGGCTGGGCAGTTTATGAGGGTGTGTCAGTGCCTGGTTGGTGCCTTTTCTGAAGTCACTTATTTTCGCCTCTAAATGGACTGAGCGGCAGCAGTAAACGACTGCGCCTCCACACTGCAGTCTGAAGCCACTGAGTAATTTTGGTCATAAAATGTGAGATAACAAAACATTGTCTATAAACTGTAGTTGACAGAGTTGTGCTAAGCTCAGATGACAATGCATTTAAGGAACTCAAATGACTGGATGATTTGATGGATGAGTCAAAAGTATACATAATTATTCAAGTGTTTTACAAACTATTTGTGAAGTGGGAGATACTTTCTTAGCCAAATTTGTGCTTTTATATCCAACCATTTGCTGAAAATCCCAAACCTCCTTCAGGGATTTCAGCTGAGATCATTTTCGGGCTGTTTCCTTTGAATTGCAAAAGTGGAGATTCTTTTCTTGTGAAGCACTTTGCCCAGGCAATTGATTTAGCTCTGCATCACCTTGCATGGACTAGCCACCCTGCCTTTTCAGTGATAACTTCAATGACTTCAATCAGAAAAGTGAAGCCAATCGATTAGAGCAAACAGTCCTTGAATTCACACTTGGAGAATAACGTGAGTCACCCAAATGAGTTTTTCCCAGGGCTCTAAATGAGTGTGCTCATTGTGTTTTAATGGCCTTATATCAGCCAAATCGTTCAGGCCACACACACTGAATGTGAAAGTTTCACATTAAATGCAATCTGTCATCCAGAAATCTTATTGTTCCTCTTAAAGCACCAAAATCTCTTCAAACTTATAGTGTGTTAAAAATTTTGGAAAAAAAAAAACACTTAAGGCTTTTCTCTTTCTCTTCTCACTCAACTGAAACAGCCCCATGAGTAGTTGGATTTAAATTGTTTAATGTATGGCTAGTCAAGCCTGGACATGAATCTGTCCCTGGACCTGATCATCCGTAGATGAGCAGGCAAATTGGTGCCCTTAACCATGATGAAGTGCTGGGCATGTGGGTGACTATTACCTTACGTCCCTCCTTCTTAATCCCACAGAAATTCCTCTTAGCTGAAATTGGAGTGACGCCAGCCATGGGGCAAATATGGCCTGTCCTGCCCTCTCAGTTTCACTTCATTCCCTCGTGATTGACAGTTCGGCACGCTTGGCTGGGACCAAACAGAATGGCCGGCAGATGCATTTGCCCCAAAATAGTGCCCTTGGCAGCTGAGACCTCTGTTTCATACTATTTTGGTATGCGTCCTATTCTTTTGTTACTTGGGAAAACGTGGTGTGAAATGCTTTCTCGATAGTCTGCTGTGCCCTTTTATGGGCTACCAAAACTGTGGGATGAATTCTATTCTCTGCATGTGGAATATCTGTGTGAAGTGGATTTCTTTCTGTGGCATAGAGAAAAGTGTATTTTTATGCCTCATTGTCGCTCTCCTGCCATGTTTGTGAGGAACCCTCCCCATGGATCTCGCTCAGAAAGCGACATAAAGCATCACATTCATATCCGAGGTGATTGCCCTCTCTCCCCTCCGTCTAATGATGTATTGTGATCGCAGTGTAGTCCATTGATTGCATAGATGTAAATGGAGCACAGCAGGATGCTGGATCCCTGCATCAGATGAGCAAGCTTTTGTTGTGGCGAACAAAAGAGAAAGGTGTATTGTGATTATTCAGTCATGCTCTGTAGTAGTTAAAGTAGCCGAACAGGGCTGAAAACAAATTTGCCTGTTCAGAAGACAAAACTCTGCACCTAAGCATGAATATAGCTTGCCACATTCACTTTTGTGTAAGTGCATGCTGTATCACATAACAACAGTACTTCTCTGTATTTGATAGTGTTTCAAGGTTATGGTATTTTTTGATTTCTTCCAGTTGTGTTTTTTTTTTTTATCATTCACATATTAGCTCTTTAGATATGGTTCACAAGAAACATAGGAACATTTCACAGCTTTTTATGATTTTGATAAAAAAGTTGAGCAGTCAAGTGCTGCAATATGCTTCATCTCTTTAGTCAGGGATTAGATTTATTTTTCATCTTACTTGATTTTAACACCATCTTCCCCAGAGGCCAGAGGGTCTGTGGGAAATTACTAGTTCATGTGAAACACTGGTCCTAAGAGAGTGATCTTTATTTGTAATTAGATTTTTTTCCCATTTTCTCTTTCACTCTTCCTGTACAGTGCCAGACATTTTGCCACCGTGCCCAGTGCAATTTCCACTGTCTCAGTGCGAGGAAACAACATGCCATACCACAGATATACACTGCCAATAAACCCCAATGTCAGTGAGAGTAATGACATAATTAAAAAGCCATAAATATATAAAGGGATTTTGCCTTTGATTTACTCCAGCATTTTAGGTGCGGCAAACATTTAGACTTTTATGTTATATGCAGTTTTAAAAGACAAGCCATAGAGATTACACCATTCCTTTAGGGTTCTCGAAGTCATTTTAGGAGAACACATCATAAAAGTTGCTCTTATGAGGGCAACCTGTTATGACAGCCACAAGGCTAATTGCTGCTAGATACTTCTCCAGTAATGATGGATAGAAAAAAGGAATCCAAAAGCATTTGGACACAAAATAATAACAATAATAATAAAAGTAAAGGTGAACTGGCCATATTCTTTCCCTGAGCACTTGTCTGCAATGTCCAGAGACATGTCACCAAGCGTTCCATGTAGCAGAAAGTAATAGCCCTCCAGTCATGGTTGCTTTTTGGTCTGGCTCATGTGAAATTGAAGGGAATGTGCACATTCATCCATGCAGCGATGGAGTGACCTCTAAAACAAATGTCAGAATTAGTCTTAACCCCAGCTCCCTTGTCAGGGCTTTGTGCCTGCTGGACTTTTGTGCCCGGACACTCTCAAGCAATGTACAGGCAGCAGAATGTCCGATAACTTGTGGGCTTCATCCTAGCTGGTCATGTGTGGGATATGATTTAGGATTCCGACCTTGTATACCTGATCTATGGCCTCATGGGGGTCATAGGCGGAGATGTGTGGGCCTATCCCTCTGTTTCACAAGGATCTTCTAACTGCACATATATAAGGCTTGAGTTTCAAGTGTAGGACTGCATATCTGCTTTTCTTATCCTCCGCCTTTCTGGCTCGTGCTGCATAATTTCCTCCTCCATAACCTATTTATTGTTGACTTCAGCACCACAATATAAGGAGGCAGTGGCATGAAAGGAAAAGGTCCATGTTTAAATTCCAAATTGGGATCTTCTTTGCTCTGCTACACAATGCTCTTTGGCAAAATTATTTTGACCATGAACTGAATGCAACTTGTTTAATTCTTCCTGTTGATCCAAACAGCACTGGCTAGGTGGCATGTGAATGGTTATGCCAGCTTCTCCACTACTCTACTCCAGATTAAAATTTTCATTCTCTCACAGTTTATTTACTTTAATTTGTATTAGTTTTGACTTGGCCCAATTCAACGGAAGGGCCCATAAATATGAATGCTTCACAATGACATTGAAGCGGGTGAATAGCTCCATCACCAAAACCACTTGAGTCTTGGCATGACCTCAACCCTCCACGATACGAGACCATATTATCATCAGCTGTCTCAGTGTTTGGCCCGCTCACCTCTCTAGAAGCCACGTTGCAGGGTGCTGGAAGGGTACCCATGTTATGATGAGAGCCATATCAGCAGGCCACAGATGATAATCCTACAATGTTCTGGCTGAAAAGGGTAATCAACTCGCTTATGGTTTTCATCTGCAACAACGATACATAAGGGACACAGAGCTTCTTTACTGATTGATATCTTGGCCACGGCCAGTTTTGCCTGGGCTGCTGGGCCACTTGCAGATGGGTCACTAATGGGGCCTTTATTTTTTATATAAATCTATCTTGTCGTGAAACTCTCTCTGATTGCAGTGAATTAACTCTTTGTGAAGATGCACGTAGACATATTTGCAGAGAGATGCAGAAACGGGGGTGATAACTAATGGTGGTTTTGAGAGGCTGATGCACAAATGTAAAAAAATTGTTAAAAGTGGAGTATTCTTTTCTGCTGGGAGGCCGCAGCACCTCATGGGTACAGAAAATTCTGAGGAAAAGGACCGTAATTTCATAACAGCATTACACAGTGCCACTTCTTAATTGCCCAGGTAGGGATCTGGAAAAACATTATAACCAGTCATTGCTTTAGGTTTAACTTACTGGGTGAGGTTTTAGGTGAGCTCATCATGCAGACCTGTGATGCTGTGTGTCAAGGAATCCTTTATTCTCCTGTGTTCTCCAAGCATGTTGAGCAGCAGTTTGATAAGAAGGGATGGCTAGCTGTATGTATCTGAAAGAAAACACATGCTAAACTTACCCCTTCACCTTGGTGGCATTTTGTGATCTGGGGAAATCTAATGGCCTGATGGAACTGGCAGTGACTAAACTGGGGGGACATGAGAACATGTCCATACAATGGCTACATTTGTTCCCAGATTTACAGACAGTGTACAATTTAGCCCTTAATTTGTAACAAGAGTGGGAAGCTCTTTTTTTGGAGGACATTATGAGCTATCCTGTTTCTAATTTGCCTAAACTTTCCTCCTGCCTTCTCGCCTGCTGCCTGAATGGTGAGTGATGATCATGGTGCTACATTACCACATTACCATGCTTTTCAATTATTTCATTAGTGAGCGAGCGCAGTGGACCAGAGAGATTGCTGTTTGTTCTGTGAAAGGGAGCGGGCAAGTAAATAAGTAGATAAAGGGTAAGAGTAAAACTTCCTCAGCCCAGTTGCACAGCAAAGATAAACATCGCTCAGCATTGCTGCGGCAGGTTGGGCCATTTGTTGGGGAACTCTTGACAAACTGATTCATTGCATCCAGTTGGCTCTGTGTACATCGCCTTTTCAAAGGGAAGATACAGGTGGGGACAGAGGGGAGGCCATGGACAGTAATTGCCATACTGTTGACCAGCTGAATTATTAGCACTGATCGGTTGTCAGCCGTACTGAAATGCAACTCGAGAATAATAACTACTCTCTGTGGGAGCATAGACTGCTCTTATGCTGCAGGTTCAAAGACAGGCCACCTGGACTTTATAAATACAACACAGCAGGCATGTCAAAGATATGACTGTCGCCAAATACTGTTTCTAATGGTTTGTAAGCGTTAGTGGCCCCAGGAATGTTATTGAATTTACGACTCATGGGTGAGGAATAGCCTATTATTTGATTCATAACAACACGGTTAGAAGTCCACCACTGCAAGACTGGGACTTGATTAGTTTTCAGTGTGCTCCTGTGTGGTGCATATTGAGACCGGTGGCGTGTCAGATTTAGGCACCGATGATGAAGGGGAAAGTGAGTGCCGCCGCTGCTTCTTTGTAATTAATTCCCTGCACAGTTCAAGCACACCTTACAATGGCACCATCGAATATTCACTCTCTGGCTGCCCTGTACCATGTCCCTCTTTCATATTCATCTTTGCCAGTGGCACAAGCAGAGGCTGCCAAGCAGATCCAGCTACTCTGCCTATGCTGCTGCTACTGTTGCCCATGATTTGTGCTGCAGTGTGCAGAATGATTTAAATTAGGTGTAAGGGAAAGCCATGGGGTGAGACAATCCAACATAACTAGGCATGGCAGGTTGTTGATACACCAGTGTGCCTGTGCATAAGGCTATATAAGGTGTACATATAGAAACATTTTTTTTTTTTTGCTTCTGGATGTAATTTTATGTCCTGGAAGGGTGTAAAACTACATAAATGCAATGTAAAGGATCAATCTGAAGACCGTAATTCATCTACATCATTTTGGAATGTTAGCAATGCTAAAAAATCTCCCATTATAATCAATATAGCCATCTAAAGCAAATGAGAGTGGCAGAGTTCCATTTTTGAGATGCCCATATCTATTTTAGATATGTCACATCATGCTGATGTTCCACCTTAAACACTACATTTATGCCAGCTGCCTTTCATCAAAACATGAAGTTGAAAAAGAAGTTTTAGTGAGGGTTTCTACATTTGCTACACAAATGTAAAAGGTGTATCTATTTCTGATAGATCTAAAGTTGGTTTACATTTTGACTTGATAAGCAGGCTTGACATGCCTTGTCTAGTGTAGGTATAGTTACGTAGGCATTGTTACATTTATATGCAGCAGTGCTAGATCAGAGCTATTTTGTGTTAACTGTGTGTAAATAATCTTTACTGTTAATACATTTTGTCAAGTCAAGTAGGTTTATTATCATTTCAGCCATATACACAGTACACAGTGAAACAAAGCAACATTCCTTCAAGACTATGGTGCAACACAATAACAAAAACAGAGCACCACTGTTCCATAGTGTCACTGTTTCAATAACTAGTAATATATAAAAAATTAATATAAAAATCATAAATTGTGGCATAATCTCAATAATACACCTAAGATACACCCATAATATGGATTTTGGCACTGGTGTATTCCTCTACAATGGCAGCACGGAAATGCCATTAAATCATGGTATGGCATTTCCTCTGGTGTATTACAGCGTAACTATTCTACAGTTAGTTCCAAGAATATAGTATGAAGTATCCTACGAATGTCACTATGAATGTCATCTTCTCAGTATAACACCCGCTCTCGTGTATTATTGAGAAAATAATGGAATCAGTGTGGAATGTGAAATTTCATTATGCAGTCAGTTGTTTTGGAATCAAACCATTGTGAGGTCAGAAATTTAAAATACTGGTCAGCTTGATTAAGTGTTTTAGGATGAGGATGTGACACTATACACGTAAAGCATTTGCTGGCCAAAATTGCCCACTTTTCTCTTGCACTGCACATGAACTGCCATGGGCAGCAACTCTGCAGAACTTCTGAGAGGAAATAAAAATCCATCTGTTTACTCGAAAGGGAGGTACAAGTGGTAGTTATTTTGTATTTCTGGTACGTCCATGTAGGCAGGAAATGTTTTCCCCAGATAAAAGAGTAAGAACACATGGGCACTTGCCCTTTGGGCCAGCAGGTGGCCTCTCCCTGGAGTCTAATTAGTCTGGACATGGTGGTGGTCTATCACATCGCCTGAGCAGGTGTAATCTCCATGGCCCTATCTGCAGCCTGCGTGAACAGACGTGGGGAGGTCCTCCTGTTACAAAAGGCAACAAAGAAAAAAAGAGAAATAGGCAAGCTAGAAACGTGGACGCCCTAAGGACAGCTCAATTATCCGCCCATCAATCAGCTTGGGTTTGATTGGGGCTGTAGATGGAGAAAGAGTGATGTTTTGTGGGCGATCAATGTCCTAGCAGTCTCTCTCCTCTTCCACAATCAGCAACCCCCCCCCCCCCCCCCACACACACACACACACACAGACACACACACACTGCTCTGATGAGCCCACTGTCTGTTTCACACAGGATATTGCAGTCACTGTTTAACTCTGCTCCGAGGGCTCTGATGACAGTCTGTGGGCTCCATTACACTTGAAATGTAAAGAGAGTTCAGATCTGGTGTTTTATTACTGTTTATTGCAGCTCAATGCTCATCAGTGACTCAGCCCTACTAATAAGAAGTTATTCAGTATTTAGGGCCTTTCTGAAACTCAAAGTGACTTTACAGTATCCTTTATCCGGTAAACCTAATGATATGACCCAAAAATAGAAAGAATAACGTGTTAGAACAAAAGTACGCAAAACAAGCATGATAATGAGCATCTGGGGGAAAAACAGCAGCAGTTCATTTTCACACTGTACAAGCAAGGGACACTAATAACATCAACATAACTATTAAGCAAGGACATTAGAGTGAGATATACAACTGTGAAAAACAAAATGGATTTTTAATTGTGATTTCAAAAATGAAAAGGACAAAACTCTCAATGAGTCTTAGAGCCAAAATTTGGAAGCCATGTGCCTCTGAGGTTTGTTGATTTCTAGTTGGTGATATGCTCACAAAGCTGTTGTTCTCTCTGACAAAAAGGGGCATCATTTTACTAGTGCCACTAGCTTAATTAACATGAACCCTGCTACATAACTTTGCTATTAAGAGGTAATGACAGATGTCTTATTCTGTCATACATTATATTAATTCACAGACTCATTAATTTAACAGTGTCTTCTTACGATTACTGGTAATGATCATGACGGACAGTATAATGTTCAATGTAATGGCCTTAAATTTTCATGCGACATATGACAGTTCTCATCAATCAATCAATCAATCAATCAATCAAAGCCTTTATTTTAAGTAAAATGTTACTGAAAAATTAATGGCACTTTCACACCTTGTGGTAAACTTGGCACCAGAGTCAATATGTTTTGTTCTAGAAACATATTTCCTTTGAATGTCACTTGGCCCTTTAAATTTAAAATGTGATTACTGCTACATTGATGCTACAAGCAAGCTAACACTCTAGCACATTTAAGAAACATCTCTATGTGATGTTAAAGTACAGCTATTGCTGTATATACACAGTGTCAACACCATTAAATTACAAAAGAACTAAATTGTAGACCTCTGCTGCCAAAGACAAAGTTATGCTGTTAGATGTTCAGGAGTTTCAGCTTGCATGTATCATATATTCCTATTTAAATTAATTAACAACTTTGTAATTTAAGCAGCATAGTGATTTTTGGTGAGAAAAATCGTGCAGGTCAAAATGTAGATGTTTAGGTTTACAAAAAGACAACACATCCTCAGATATATTTTACTTTAAAAAAGCCACATCAGAGTCTTAAACTTAATGAACACACATGCACTGGAAGCAGAGGATCAGAGTGTACTAACAGGGGTATATAGATAGAGCAGCCCAGAGGACCACGAAGGGTTTTAAAGGTTAAGAAAGGTGATTTGTATAGAACCTAGGGTGAGACAGGTAACCAGTGGAGTTGATAGAGGGTGACAGTGATGTGAACTGATTGTCTGGCGTATGAGATGTTTCTTGTAGGCAGATCAATAAAAGGGGCATTACAGTAGCTGAGACATGAACGTACATTAAGTTTCTGCACCTGTCTTGCTGGCATGTGATAGTGTGGAGGTAAAACCATGAGGGAACTGATAGTACATTCACAGGTCAATGACACATACATGACAGTTTTGCAAGAACCAATGTCAATACTGACTAAAGACAACCGTTTCAGATTATCAGATTTTTGTCAACCAGTGCTTTATGTCAAAGCCATAAAACAATGCTTCATTCTTAAGTGAGGTAAACACAGTGGGTAAAAGTACACTGAAGTGAGCCTGGAATTTGTAAAACTTTGTTTACATGGAATTTGTTGTGTATTATCATAGGAAGGACCTTTGTGTATTCACCCTATTTTGAGTCAAA
>JBBPCZ010000148.1:10057778-10086367 GCA_037974445.1 Brycinus macrolepidotus | reverse complement strand
CGCGCCGGTGCGCCCGGCCCCCGCTCCGTGGGCCCCCAGCACCCACGGCTCCCCCGGGGGCCGCACGCCCAGACGGCTAATATTCTAATAAATTGTATTGTTCAGAACTTTCCAATTAGACATTTCAATAAGACATTTTCAATAAGACAGTACAAAAAATTAAGTGATGACAACTAATCGTCAGACATTAAGTAATTATAACATTAAGTACACATAATGTCAGCACTTTTTAGCTCACACTTTTTTTGTTTTACATCAAGAAATATTTTGAATTGATCAGCTCTTGACCATAAACCAGACAAAACCAGTGCTCCACTTCGGTGTTCTCTGGACAGCTAATTTGACTGTTCAGCCAGTGCTTCCTGGGTCATGACTAAGCATGACTGTGGTGCAAGTGTTTGCTCTCCAGATTGCTGTGTACTCATAGAGGTTCCTGGCTCTGGATATCTATCTTTTTTTTTCTTTGTCCACACAAAACATCACATTTTACTTAATGAAATATATTTATCTTTAAGGAATTCAGTGCAGCAATTTTCCCAGTACCGTGCTGTAATGGTTTTGGGCATACAGTATAAACATGGAGCAAAAGACAAGCCGCTTTCTTTGTTGACAGGTCTTAAAATAGTGGGGCACAGCCCTCACTATCAACAAGCCTTGACATTTGATATAATGTTCAGAAGCGTTCCTCTGCAATTACCTTGCATCATAGCTGCAGGTGGTGGGGAAGTGTGCCTCCTAACATCCGCAACAATGATATCAGTCAACATGCAATCAGTAATCAGGCCAAATTGTTCCGCTAATCAATGCAATATGGAGACATGAAGGACTGTGATTGCTCATAAGAGCCAAAACATATTGGATTCTGAGTTTATAGTGTCTCTGGAGTTCCTGCTCATTCATCTTGAAACATCTGTCAACCTAAAACAACATAAATAGGCTTATGTGATATTGCTTCAGGATGGATGATACCACAGTCTCAGGCTGTTCATGATATTTGATTCAAGAAAATGCATATATGAAAATGTAATCCCTCTAAGCTAAGGCAGAATAATAAAAGGAGGACTTAGCAATATGTTCTTTAAATACCATTCCTGAACATGACACCTCATTGTTTCAAGCTGATGGTGAACACCCTTCAAAACATGATGAACAGTGCCTTTAATTAACATTACCACTGTAATTCATTGTGTACAGCTTTATCTGCAGATGTGTTATTATCTGTAAGCCTCTAAATCTTGCTCCAAATTGAATTTTAGGTTCTAGGTTTATGAGCTTACTTTCACCTAAAAGGCAAACATCACTTGTTCTACACAAATCACTATTGCAATAAACACTTAGGAAAATAAGAAATGTTTATAGCATATAGCAATATTTATTTTAGAAATAAACCCAATAGCAGTGCTGATTCTGTTAAATGTTGTTAAAATATTTCAGTAAAAAAAAAGAAAAATTCACATCTTAAACCCCTGCCTTACAGTACAGTAGTGAATCTTAAGGCTTATTATTCGTTAACTTTTAAAAAAAAAAAAAAAAAATATGGAGGTTATGTAATTATAAGAGTGAATTATGGGCGCTTCTGAGGAGCTAAAACACATTTAATGGTTTTTGTGCATGTATGTGCTATAGATATGGTGTTGGATAGAAGTACAGTACAGTCCATTCAGTTGTCTTTAGAGTAGTGGACTTGTTCTATGTTTGTCACTGGTTAGTCCTTTCAGCACCAAGTGTAATGGGCAGCACTGACGAATCTTAAACACTAGCCATGCCCTCAGGTCAGCTCCTCATCTGCTCATCCTCTCAGTCAGCTGACTGAGTCGGGCAGACAGAGGGAGATGGCGCCCTTGGGGTGCCACTGTGGTGTCCCATTGCACTGCCGGAATGATGGTGGCCCTGCGCCGGGCAGCGCTGGCATGCTTCTAGTCCCATGAGCTTTGCCGTTTTTTCTTTCTCTCTTTTTTCGCGTGAGCACCCAGGTCGCATTGATGAGTGCCGGGAGCAGCTCTCCGAGACAGCTCTTGGAGGGCTGCCACAGGCTGGTGACGCACAGCCAATTCATTAAAGCCTGGCCGCCTGTCCTGTGCTCAGTGCACTGGGAGCACCTGTGTCACTCCAGAGAGGCCAGCAACTCACTCCGCTGGACAGAGAATGGAACCGCCGTCCAGTAGGTCTTTTCACCTTTCAGATCTGATGATGTGAAAGGTCTGCGCAGGTGCTGCCTGGTCGTCAGACTGAAACAGAAGCATGCGTAGTAAGCAAAAATCAAATAAACTGGTCATTTCTATCTTGTTTCAGTGACAATTTACTCAATGGTAGTGTTCATAAGGCTACATGACACTAACATAAGCCTTTCATGACAACGACATTAGCCATAAACATCTATAAAAGATTATTCTAACAGCCATCTACTGTCATAAAGGCTTTTTTTTTGTCAATTTTGATATCAAGTCATCTTATGTCATTTTCTCCAGAAAGTTTCATGATAATAAAAACTTGTCATTTTGCATAGATGCTGTATCTACTTGACATCATAAGTGTAATCTGTATTATATTGGTTGGAAAAAGGCTTTATAAATGCTCAGTAATAATTATTTCTCGGCAGTAATGTAAATATAAACCAAACGATGAACGATTTCTACTTCCTAGTTGCTGCCTTTTTATGAACATTATGTTACCCATGTAAGGACATTAGGATTTTAAAGACTTATGCACATAGCTTTGATTAAGATTGCTTTCATGGTGGATATCTGGAGTTGTCAGGTTCATCTACAGAATGGATGTGACCTGAACAGGGTCCGGTAGCCTGTAATTGCATTTCCACGTGAGTGATATTTACAGTGGAGGTTGCAAAGTACTTAACACTAAGGCAATGAATGTTATAGGCAATGATGATAGATATGAGCGCAAAGTGTATTTTATTCCCAGATCAATTACGAATCAATTACGAGAAAATACTCTGTGCTTTGAAGACAGACAGTTTTGTCGGCCATCCAAATTAAAGTTTGAACCATGGGCGCTCTTGTCTAAGTGCCGATGCAAATGATCATTGATTTACAAAGTTTCTTTTGCTCTTTTTTAATTTGCATTTTTTTTTTCATAGTTTTGGTCTCCCTGAGAGTAACCTCAATTAACTGAACACAATTAACTGAACACAGTTAAAAAGGATTTGAATTTGTAAAACAAATGTTTGCCCTGTAATTTATTCACTGTTACTCTCAGTCATCTTACTCCATTAATATTCCAGAAAGCTCGTAGGAATGTTTTTCTGACATTTTAATTAAGCTGGCTTTCCTCTGGAGTAAGAAGGATGTATAAACAAATGGTTTATTAATGCTTTGAAAGCTTTCTTCAGTATGATAATGCCTAAATGTGTAGGTGTTAGAGAGTATCTCACTCATCGATTGGTAAATTTTTGTCCAGCGTTGGTTCAGACTGAACCGTACTACAGATCCCAACTGCTTCATATTGTATTCCCCATCCTTACAGCGGCCTAACTTTGCCTCATTTACTAGAGAAAAGTGGAATTTGTAGAGTCGCAGTGAGCTGTTAAAATGTTCTGTCCATCACTCTTCATTGAGACAGCGCCGTTACCCTCTCACAGGCTAATTGACAAGCGAGTGAGCTATGGCTTACAGTAGAGATGTCCACCGACAGTCCACTCAAGGGAATATCAGAGAGAGCTAATCGATATCGATAGCTACTGCCCCAAATTAGAGGAGCTCGCTGGACTGTTGCTTAACATTCTGGAGCCAGACATGGGCCTGTTGAGTTCTTTGCACTGGGATTTAAAACTTCACTTGGCCAGAGTGCCTGCAAAACTATGCTGAGTTTATTAATTGGATTTGAGCAGTACTAAAGCGCCCTGTGCAACATTCTGGGACTGAGGGGACTGCTTCATTTTCCCAGGACCTTTCTCTGTGAGCATTAATTTGCCTGCTTTGTCTAGCCACTGTGCAATGTTCTTACAGACATGAGGCGAGGCTGGTTCCTTTGGACACCTAATGAAACATAACTCTTACTGTTACAACAAAACAATGATCCTACAAAATGTCAAATCTTTTATAAATAGGAATGACAGGTACACTGGGAACAAGATGGTGCTGGGATTTCTATGATTTATATGAATTCTTATAACTGGATCATTGTAACACATTACTAACCTGTTCATCCTGAGGCAATATACATGTATTATAAATAAGATACTATGCTTGACTGGAGGAAATATAACAGAACAGCACACATTTTTTCCTTGTGCTCCAGCCCCTATGGTTAATGTGAAATAGATCTCCATGCTGTTTCTAGTGTCTCTGTGCTTTGCCATACTCAAATACTACAAAAATATAGATGAAAAAATTGGTCTTTGGAATTATGCATTAGAAGTATGTATTATTTCCAGTAAAATTCCTATGTTTGAACAGATAAAACATGACCTGGGTTTTGAAATGCATATTACAAAAGCAGATTTATCACAGCAGACAGCTGTTGGAGTAAGCCCTTATAAATTTTACATAGCATTATGTCATGAAAGGCTCTGTAGATGTCATGTAACTTTTCGAGCACTACATTAAGCAGGTTTTTACTGAAATTTATAACATTAAAAATGTTACCTAAATGCTAGCAGGAATTAGCATTATACTTGGAGTGAAAGTCTGACAATGACTACAAAAATCGCTGTGTGGTGGCATATTTGTTTGACACAAGCTCTAATTTTGTTAGTGTTGGCCAGCAGATTTGTCTCATGCTCTTCGGCTAAACTAACGTAAATTTTAATCTGGTTTCTTTATGCAAGCTGTGCTAGCCATTGTTTCAAATTACAATGACCACATTTGTCAGTAAAATAATAGCCTTTTTGAAAACTGGTGGAGTGATCAGTATAAAAGTGCTTTGATCTGGTTGTGTTTACTGATCTCTGTTTTGCTCAAGGTAAAAAACATTAGTTAAGTATGAGTTATGAGTCACTTTACTATACAGCATCATACAACCTCCTTAAACAGTGTTTAAGGATTACGAATCAATGTATGAATCACTGTTGAATGCCGCTTTGCATATCATTTTACTAAACAGACAACAAATCGCTTTGGCTTTAATGAAGACACATGCACAGTTAGAATTAGAAGTCATTTTACTATATGGTGTTGCAGCATCCCTAAATATTATATGAATCACTTTTGAGTTTTGCTTTGCATGTCACTTTACTATATAGAGAGCGATGATCATTTGGCTTTATTGAGCAAAACAAGTATGGTAAGTAGACTTGTTGCCTCTTGAAGGCATTTTACAGGGCAGCAGTACTTCTCCATCCCCTCTGGACACTGAAATACCACACAGCAGAAAATCAATAAAATATAAATGGTTGTGTACATAATCTTTCTGCCTTATAGTTTCTATTCTATTAAACTTAAAATAATAAATGCATGTAAAGGCATGGGCTTAATATTTTAACGAACTTACTAGAGGTTCAATTAACTTAGCTTCCGGGGAACTATCTTTATTATGTGATTTTTAATGTATATGCATAGAAGAGTACTTTGCATTTCATTGAGGGAGATCAAAAAACCTGCATTTGAGTCAGGCAAAGCTGGTTTATTCTATATATCCACTTATTCTGTGGGTATCCACATGTATTGCCTATTGATAAGACAAAGTTATTCTGCATTAATTCAAATGGGATGGAAAGGGAGGAGGTATGTACAAGGTACGAGGCAAATGTTTTTTCTCATTTTTCTTTGATCAGGGGTTATGGGGTTCAGATAGTATATGCAGACTTTCATTAAAAAATGATATAGTAATCCATTCATATTCTTAAGAGTGAAACTCCCCGAAGAGTTATATTCAGAAATGAATTATCTATGAATTCAAATTTAAGCTGTGTAAGGTCTGGGATATGCGACAGATGGATGTGGACTCTGGCAGCGCCTCTGGTCCAGCTGTTAGTGAACTTTGCCAGCTCTCCACACATATGCTGTCCATTCCATCTTCTCAACCTGGGTTCTTGCAGCCCTTCTCCATTCTGATTTCCAAAAAGCTTCTTCTCTCCTTCTGGAGCTGCTGTAGCAAGATACCCTGTTTTAGTCAGCTTAGTAATAGGCCTGCCAGCGTTGATGAAGGGTGTGTTTAACACTCAAATGGCTATGGCTCAGGGGGACGTGATGGATGGCCATTTGTTTGTGCACCAGTGGGGATTGTAACAGTGACATTGCAGGTGCTGCATATTTCATATTCCATATGTGCTGCAGTCTGATGTTTTTTGCTGAGCGTGAAATGCCACTGGCCTGGCGGACACAATTAAGGAGGTTATTTGACCTGTTCATTGCGAAAAGGACGGATTTTTCAAATTTCCTTGTTAGCAAACTTCATAGTCTAGCTTTGATGAAATCTCATAACTCCCCTTCATTCAAAACATTTGGTGGTGAGAAAGCCTTCTCCATTTCTGACAGAGTTCAAAGAATGCATGATAATATTTCCCAAAGGAGTGAACACGCTCTATTTCATGGTAGCCAATGCATAGCATTATTCCTGGGGGGGAAGTTGGATATGGGGTGCTTTGGTTTGTGGAGGTGTGGTATGGACTTCCTCCTGTGTTTTGTTTCCTGTTGGGTGGGGTACATCTCAGCCTGTCACCATTTACTGAGAGAGATCATGATTGGTGTCTAGCTCCCCGACAGTCTGCTTCTTACACTCAAAGTTTCCTTTTTCATGTACAATAATTGGTGGAGGCCTCGCCCCAAAGTTCAAGTCTTCTGTGTTTTATTACCATGAGACAACAGGCACACACGGATGGGCCTCCAAGGTCAGGTATAAGATGACATCGAATATTATATGAGTGAGATTACCGGCAGCAGTGCAAAACAGAGTAGTGACAGGACTGAAGCGATGGGACCACCTGTAGTCCCATTGGATTCTAAAGATTTGCTATTACAGCATTAAGAATGGGTTTAACACCAGGCTTCTGCTGCCCAGATGTACTTGGTGCGATCAATGTATATGAATGAGTCCTCATTGTGGATGCTCAGCAGTGGAGGTGGGTTTAATGTACATTGGTGAGGGCTCATAGCTGAGAAAAGGAGGAAATTGATGGTGTTGTGGCTGGGCAGTTTATGACATGGTGTAGCTTTTATGACTGCACAGAAGGTCACAGTACAGAATCTGGGTTGACAATGGGTAGACAGCCTGAAGGGATAATTTACTGCAAGTAACACAGCACCTTTGGGCAACTGGGTCGCATGTTACGTAGTTGCCACAGAATGCATACAGAAATGTAGCAGCAACATAAATGACGGATACAGTTCTGGTCCTAGACTTTATTTGTTAATAAACACGTCTAAGAACCTGACATTTATTAATGAATTAAATTCAGAAAGAAAAGTATAATTAAAAGTATTACTGCAGTTAGCAAGATTGCAATCAAAACACATTGGCAAACACATTGATTTCGTAGTCGGCCTGCATTATGTTGACCAAAATGATTTGTTTGTTGGATCATGTGAATGCCTTAACTTGTCAAAATCCCCACAGAAACTCATTTGAGGTTTGGATAGGAAGCTTACAGAATGCAATAAAACATTAATGATTTGTTATGAACCTCAGTTGCATGTTGAAGCTTTCTACAGTATCAGTAAACCAAGGCCAATTTCACAATCAACAAATACATTGTGCCCAGTTAGCAAAATCAGCATTTTGGGTGAAATAGTCTGCCACGGCACAAAAATGCTGCACATTTTAACTGGCAAACAGTGTAAGTATAATACTCCTTTACCATTATTTTATTCAAGTTTCTGTGGTCTTAAGTATAAGTGGCACAATTAAGCCATGATAGTGCAGGTAAGCTTTGAGTTTAACACATTTTAATGCTTTTATTACATTTTTCAGCTAGAGAGCTGTCTAGTACAGACAGAAAGCTTGTCAGTGTAGACCCAGAGTGGCGAGCATGATTCTTTCCCGAATTGAGCTTGAACCTTGTTACAAGGGAGTCTGCTTCACCCTAAAAGTCCTGAGCAACATGAGGCCCTATTATGCTGCATGTGTAGACAGCCAGAACACACTGCTCTCCCTTTAACAGGGATAACATCTCTTGGCATTTGACATGGCAAAAGCTCCTGGCAGAGGCTTTTGAAGTTAATTCCAAAGAGATTGGTGCCTGTCTGACAAGCATGTGTTTACTACACATCCTCTTTAAAATTGTTCTTTAGAACCAGCAGATCAGAAAAGCAGCATGAGAGTGCCTACATCCAGTTTTTTGTCTCAGTCACTCATATTTTCATGAAGAGGGAGTAGAGAGTGTTTTTGACTAATTTGATTAGACCTCTTCTTTAAACTGCATGGAGTATTGAGGAAAGCAAGCTAATTGGCCTGCAGCCTGGCTTGGGGCTTGAAATATTTGAGTTTCAGAAAAAAAAATATTTAAACATTTGTGAGTTTTAAAACGTTTCACATTCAAGGTTCTCATGTCTTCATTTTCCCCTAATTTAATTGTTCCTGCCTGTTTTTTTTTTGTCCTAGTCTGTCATGCTGGAGTCCCTTATGCTGACAGTGATGTCTGAGAAGTCAGCATGAAAGTAACGCATTATCCTATCAAAAGTTTATCCAAACTGAGTACTTCTGGGATGTTTTTTGAAGACACTGACTGAAGAATAAATTTACTGAAATAGATTAAAATTTGGAAAGCTGATAATAGGCTATTTTTATACCCTCTTTGTCTATTCACGATCTGATGATGGCTGTCACTGCTGTCACTAGGTTACTTACCATTGTTGCTAAGGTAACTTAATAAGCATTATTAGAAGGAATGTGGATTTTTCTTCAGCCTTTGGTCTGTTATGCTTGATTGCAGGTTGGTATAAGACAGAATTTTTGAGTTGAGTTCAAATTCGACACTGTGGAACAGGTTGTGTCTGATTCAGGCAAAATGTTCTTATGATATACTCAGGTTTGGATCCAAATTTTAGACCTGAATAAAACTGTAGTCTAACTTTTATTATTGCTGTCCACAAAAAAAAAAAGTTTCTTTATTTTTCTCCATCATTTGAAGACTTCGGGCCCCATGTTGGCGCAGTGAGTATCACTGTCGCCTCACACCTCCAGGGTTGGGGGTTCAAATGTGTGTGTGTGTGTGTGTGTGTTCCCCTTGTGCTGGTGTGGGTTTCCTCTGGGGTCTCTGGTTTCTACCACAATCCAAAGGCATGTCAAGTGAATTGGGGATTCTAAATTGACCGAGTGTGTGAGTGAATGGTGTGTGCGCCCTGCCTTGCACTGGCAGGCTCCAGGTACCTGTGACCCTAGTAAGGATTAAGTGGTTACAGAAAATGAATGAAGGAATGTTTTTGTCTTCTCCTGCAAAGTTACCATTTTGGAGATATTTGTTCCTTTTTTTGACAGTGATGACTTCCAGATTCTCTAGGATGTGGCAATATGAGCTAGGTGACCTAGAGCGGTCCATCAGTCAGTTGATAGATGTGACAGTGACCTGTGTCTGTGGTTGACTGGGTAGATGATTGTGGATTCCATGAAAACTTGCTGCACTATGTTTATGGAAGAGAATGGATCAGGCAGGACATGAGAGAGACAAGCACCGAACAGCTCATATGCAGCATTGCTTCGTATGACAACACAGCAGCAACCCCAGTGAAAAGAAAAGATCCCTCAGGATGAGCATGGCACTTCTCATTCATGACAAGCCCTGGCCAATTCGTGTGCTGGAGAGAAAAAAAAATTAAGCAAACGGAATGCGAAATCAGCTCGTGTCATGTAAAGTTTAGGGAGGTTAGGGTTCCTTCTAGTCTGTTTCACACAATGTACAGAAGAGGAAGATTCATGCATATCAAGAGTACCACTGGAGCAGACAATTTCGTGTCAATTCCGTCATGCATTTGACCATTCAACGCACGTGGCTAGTCTTCAGGAGAATCAAACTGCTGGAGATGGCAATTATTTTGTAATCGAAGTAATACTCCCAAGGGGATATTCATGAGTCCTTTTCCACCTTCTGAAATTTCTGAAAATACATAATTGTGATGTAAAAAGGAGATGATGTTTTGATGTGTAATTTTGCATGTGTAATTAGGGGAAATGATCACTTCCCCTGGATGCAGCGAGTTAGACAAGACTGAACAGTGTGATATTGATTGTGCCGGGTACTTATTAGCTGGCTGAATTAATGCGGTGGTGCCTTGCTGACTTTTGATCTTTTTGTTTTATCTTTTTTAATTGCCCGTCAAGGGAGCGTTGACAGTTATAGACGAAGCAAAATTAAAATCCATTATTCCCCAAGCTCACACAAATTGTTTACAAGGTTAGAGCTGTAGCTCACTTCAAATCTCCAGCAGTGTAGGTCTGCCAGCAGCCTCCACTTGATACAGCAGAGGTATGTCAGAGAGCCTGATATAAATGAGAAAATGTCAGCAATGTATGTTATATTTGGAGGTGAAGAGCTATCTATACTCTCCTTTATGCTTGTGTTTTAGAGGAACGTGTGGGGTTAGTCTGGTGCTGACAGGGGCATCAGCTGCTTTTTGTATTTTTTTTATTTTATTTTATGAAGAAAAATCTGGGATTAGACCATAGTATCTGTAAGCCATGATTACAGCATTGCACTTTTTTCCTGCAGTTAATTCTCATGTTGTCAAGTCTCCTCCAGTGTCATGCCTCACACCGCTGCACACACGCGCATTCTCTGGGTCAACAGAGTACTGAGCCATCTTTTGTAATGGTCTTCTGATATCATTTACTCCAAACACCTGTATCACTCCTTATTTAAGCATGCCAGTCTGACCCGGAAGTGTCCTTTCTCTATTTTGTATGTTTGCATTCCATGCCAGTCACATTGCCAGCTAGTAGATCCCTCTGCCTCCTTGTGTGCTAGCTTTTGCTAATCTCCCATGGACAACCTGTTTGTGTTCTCTTGCTTGTCTGTTTTTGTTCTGACACGACAGAGCTGGGATCCACTGCTCTTTCTGAGGAATAAAGCACACTTTCATCACACGCTTGTGCCTCTCTCTGTTTACACCGCCATGACAAAAGAACGGACCTCCTATTGAGGTGCAGCAGGTGCCCCCTTACTCGGTGAGGAGGACTCGGACATCTTCCAGCTCAATCAGCATCCTCCAGTGGATCCTCCATCACCGGCATGACTTACTCCGCCTGTCTCTGTCCCGGAGCACTACAATGATGACCTCACCTGTAGGACCTTTTTATTGTTTTTTCGCCTGTACTTTACCCACCAAACCGGGTACACTGATGCTCAGAAGATAGCTGCCATTACATCAGGCTGTTGGGTAAGGCAACTGACTGGGCTACGGGAGAGCAACATGAGTATTTTGTCCTACGAAAACTTCCATGCTTCTGGTCTGTTTCTTACCATCCCACTCACAGACCAGCCTGCTTTGGCTGCAGCAGGGTTCCGCCTCTGTCATAGTTTATGCCATCCAGTTCTGTGTTCTCTTCAAACAGAGCTCACATGTCGGGACACCACTCTGTCACTGGATAAGGCCATTGTTTTTACCATTCAACTTGACCAACACCTGAGAGAGCGGCAGCCTTGTCCTGCAGCGTCTCACACCCCTTGACTCCTCCCACTGAACCCTGAATGCTCCCAGCCAACCCCCAGCCAGCTCCAACTAGCTCAGCACCAGAGTCTATGCATATGCGGGTCACGCGCCTTTCGGCCACTGAGCATGCACACTGAATACTGGTTTACTGGAAATTTTATTTCCCCCCAAATAACTCAAACCCTGTGTGTTTCATTACACCCATTAGTGTCCCATATTTTTCTTAGTGCCCTAGATGGCCACCTCATTCTCCACATCACTGTCCCCTTGTCCATTTCCACCTCCACCTTAGAACTCACTCCCACTCAGTTTCTAGTCCTCTGTTTGTCAGCCTCATTGAAAGGTCTTTCTTGGTTCCACTCCCACAACACTGCTGTCAACTAGTGTTCTGGCTTGCTTATCCCTAGAACTCCTCCTCACCAGTTAACAGTCCCATGGCCGATGAGGGAGAAGCCGAGTGGCCTTTTGCGCCCTAAACATGGCATGAAGGGAGGCTTAATCAGCTGGAATGCAGGGGGGCAAATTAGACAGGTACACCATCCCTTTTGTCGAGAGCCCCTGTCTAATTTGCCCCCCTGCATTCCAGCTGATTAAGCCACCCTTCATGCCATGTTCAGGCCATGGGACTGTGCCCTTGAACTTCTTGCAGGAGCACCCTCCGCTCTGTCGTGTTGTCCAAATCAGGAACTCCAGGTCATGGAGGAACATATGACCGAGGCATTCTGCCATGAGTTCATTAGGCCGTCTACCTCACCTGCCTCCACAGGGTTCTTCTTCCTTGAAAAGAAGGACAGCGGACTCTAACTTTGAATCGACAACCATGGTCTTAACTCCATCGAGACAACTGGCCCCAAACTCTCAGCCAACCACCAACACACACCCTTGAGGATGGCCCCCAAAATGGCCCTGAGCTCCTGGACAATGTCAGGACCCCAACGATGGCCCTTGGACTGTTCTCCCTCCCAGTCACAAGCACCTGCGGGATCACCCTCCTTCCGTGGATCAACCCTCTCTGGGGTTGGGCCCTGGAGCGATGGTACTGTCATGTGGGTGTGTCCAGCACTGGCGTGGACACACCCACACTCCAGGTCCATTTAGTACTGAGGTGTCTTTTGTTATCATCTTTTCATTTAATTTACTCCTTACACCTGTATCACTCCCTTTTACAACACACCAGTCTGACCTGGAAATATCTGTCCTCTATTTTGTATGTTTTAAGTCATGTCGCTGACTAGTAGGCTACTCTGCCTCCTTGTATGATAGCATTTGCTCATCTCCTGCGGACATTGACTTGTTTGTGTTCCCTCGCTTGTCTCTCGCTTGAACTGGCATTCATTGTCCTTTGGAATAAAGCGCACTTTCGTCACACATGCGCACCTCTCTCTCTCTCTCTCTATGCCACCATTACACATATTAAATTAATGAATGGCATGAATTAAAAAGTAATTATGTAAATTAATGTCAGTGTATGTTAAATGACAAGTTGATCCAAATAAATTTAGCAATGATGTTACTGTAATGTCCTACAGATAGTACATGCCAAAACCATGTTGAACATTATTTTCTTACCTAGAGTTAAGAATATTTCCACAATAAAAATAGCCCACCACAATATTTTTCTTCTATTACTAATGGAATACAGTCAGCCTTTGTACAAAACAGCCTTTGTTAGAAATAAACACCAGGAAAACATTCTAACCGATCGATGCAACCGCCTTAACATAGACAAGGTTCTGATGCCATTTCATGTGAGTGAACTTTTCATATACAACTTTTTGCATCGCATCCTGCTCTCAGATCCTGCACGCCGACAGACTGATGAGCCGTGACACATTTGGACAAACAGATGTTTCTGGCGCCAGAAAGTCTGGGATCAGACAGTGGAGAACAAATAGGGGCAAGACTTCAAAGAGGTGGACAGTTCCAGTGACACCTGTCATCTGGCCCCCACCAGCCCACAGTTTAGAGCTCACAAAGGGTTGTAAAAAGAGCCACAAGTCAGAACAAATTATAGAAAGATGTGAAAGTGAAGGGAATGCAGCTTTTCTTCACTTCACTCATTATAAAAAATTGTGAAAGAAACAATACATTTGAAGAGTAGAGGCAATTTAGTGGGTCCAACCAAGCTTAAGTCTCAGTAAAGTCAGCTTATTGTGGTCGGAATACAAGGCTGTATCTTTTGCTGCTCTTTACCAACCCTTTGGCTCATGTGCCTCAAGCTCAAGCAAAGGGCATCAATTATTTATTAAAGAGACTCTGGGGGAGACAAGCTACATTGTAATATGTGCTCATCTTATTAAAGTTGTCCACCTCGAGTCAGAGATTTACAGGTTTCATTTCAGACTAGTGTCTAGAGTGAGGGAGTTCAGTCTAAATGGGCAGGATTACTCACTTCTCAAACAGACACTTCCGGGACACAGTGCAATACTGGTACACAATGCAATACTTGGCTTTGTTTGCACTGTGTACCCCAGTATACTACTTTTCTTACTGGGCTTTGAAGGCTGAGATCAGAGCACTATGAATGCAAGTTAATAGCTTGCATGTGAGAATATGTTTATTGAAGACCAGCCTTACCAACAGTTTATGCAAATTACTCAGAAGATACCCTTATGGCCCTTTTCCATGTAAGTCCATAAAAATTGTTAGGTTGGCTTAATTAGCACACATTTCATCAACCCATTTGTTGTTCATCCATTTAATCTTTACACGATCAAATTTATGAGTTTGGAGCATGTATAAATTTGAATCTAATATTTCAGCAACTTAAAATATGATAATTCACTTTGAATAATGTCAGCATGCAGTTTTTAACAGTGAACTGGAAGTTCTTTCATTAGTCCTTCAACTGAGTAAACAGACTAATGGAAAATGTATATGAGATGTATATGCTTACTTTCACTGGGTCACAACACCTGCATGAGTTTTATATTCCATATAATGGTAAATTGGGGCATGTTATTTGCAAATAACACTTATCCTTGTGTCCACACAGCTGACACTAATTTGTCAACTGCACTGAAATCACCATCATGCCATATGAGAGTTTCATGAATCAGTTCATATGTCATCCTGACCCCAATATGCATTAATTTCTTTGTAGTTGTGAGGAATAAAGGCCATCCTGTAGTCATTTGCTAGAAAATAGCTCTAAATATACAGAAGGTCAGTTATGGGGCAGCTGGGTGGCCTAGTGGTTAGGGTGTTGCCCCTGCAATCTGAAGGTTCTGGGTTTGATTCCCAACTGCAGGTGTCTCACTGAGGTACCCTTGAGCAAGGTACCATCCCCACACACTGCTTCCCAGGCGCCCCTTGTTGGCGGCAGCCCCCTGCTTCACTTGGTGAATGGGTTAAATGCAGGGAAAGAATTTCACACTGTGCATTGTGGTGTGTTCACGTGTGACTATAAGGAGCCCCTTTACTTTATTTTTATATTGTTCTTCTACAAGCCCAAGTGTGCCAGTGTTTTATTCTTTATACTGATGTGTTCGGTCAAAGTCTGACTTTACATAATCAGTTTCATGGCAGCTACATCTGCAATCCACTTTTGCAATCCTCTCTGTCAGTGTTGACCTTTTTTTGTTTTGTTCAAGTTACCCCATGATTGAAAGTCAGTAAGCTTTTGCTTTTTGCTCATTGGGGGTGCATGACCCCCACAGTGACAGCTGTATTCGCCTACCAAGGGCAATATTTCATAACTCTGACTAATCTTTCTGAAGGCTGTAGCGTTGCCATCTCTAATTCAGGGTCACTTAAAATGAGGCCTTGTCGGCCTTGTCTATCAGCCTGCTGTGTTCTTGTTTACATGAACCACTGTTAACCTTTTGTCTACTTGAGTCAGTCAGGGGATGAATTACTCTGCTGCAATAAGCAGTAATTGAGATCACTGAATAATAATATTGCACTAAAAGAAGCATTAAGATTAAGAAAATCAATTACTATTTTTATGGGTGTATGATCAGATCTAAAGCGTGATATTATGACTACCTTTAGTCATCCTGCATTCTTGCATGAGGAATTGAATGAAAGGCATGATGGTGGATTAAGATATAACAACCAGCAGAATCGCATGTCTTTACTGATATTTTTGATATTATTGTCTGCATTCACTACATTGAATAGTATCTCTGAGTGACGGTATAGATTAATGGATATTGAGCTAACTGCATTTTCAGAGAGGGGTAGCATTGGTTCACAGTTAAGCTACTATAAATGACTTTAACCTCACAACCCATATTAGCATGTTCTTTATATACATCCTACAAAATCCAATTATCAAAGTGAAAGTATATAATTTGCACATTGGTCCTATAATTAGCATGTTGCAAAGTAGGCTCTAAGTGATGGTGGTGTCATTAATGTTACGGGGTTAGAGACCATCCTACTCTCTCTTTCTCTCTCTCCCTCTCTCTCCCCCTTCCTCCCTCCCTCTTATGCTATGCTTTTTTTTTTGAAAATATGAAATTGCCACCTGATTTCTCACTATGTGCCCTGATCCTTTTTCCCCTCCAAGGAACTCGCAAGCAGACCTTCTTATTTTTTAATTCTCAAGGCTTTATATCCCCTTATATCCTGTGAATCGATTCATGTTTCTCTTTTTTATTATTTTGGCACAGATATAAACCCTGGCAAATTTTTGATGGGACCTGCATGATGAATCATTTATTTCAGTGGTCTTCATCTCCATTTCCCAAGGTTATGCGGACAGATCTTGAATGTTTGCTGGACAAATGAACCCAGACACAATAGGGAAGCTTCAAGC
Organism: Brycinus macrolepidotus; assembly: GCA_037974445.1. NCBI lineage: Eukaryota > Metazoa > Chordata > Actinopteri > Characiformes > Alestidae > Brycinus > Brycinus macrolepidotus. The sequence continues at coordinate 10,070,065 of JBBPCZ010000148.1, read as the reverse complement.
TCCAGGGATTGTCATAGACTGGACTATTTCCATTTCACAGCTGATTTCTTCAGAGCTCTTTGCAAGATTGCCAGTCTGTTCACTCCCCCACTCTAACTGCATGCAACTGCATGGTAATGTCCATCTTATGCATTTTGCTGGAGAGAGGTAAAGCAGCAGCTTGCTTTGAATGCGATAGTGTAATGAGTGGGGCGCTAATGCATTCTGGAATATGCAGCATTTCCTATCATATTGTACTGACTGAGGTAAATGCCAGAACTGAAATTTTACTTAGCTGACTGGCTGAAATAAACTTCAATGAGAGTTGTGTCTGTATGCTATTTTACTGGCACAGCAAAATGTGACCACTAGAGTGAAGGCCACTTTAGAACTTTGATCTGACCTCCTCACTGTGTATTCACACTAGATACAACTGAAGTAGGTGCAGTTGGAGATGAAGTTAAGCAAAGTTTAACTTTATTCAAAATAGGACTGACGTGTGCATTCTCAGTTATTTTTCAGTTATTTCTGAGTGGCATTCAGTGTAGGAAATACTAAATAAGCTGCTAAATACATTTATGTTATGCAGAGCAAAGTGCAAAGCAAAATTTGTTTGTACATTACTGATGTTTTCGGTTAAGGCATAGTTACAAAATGTTGGATTTTTATGCATTCGTCAAAGTGTTCAGTAAGAAAGCATTTGGCAAAACTGTAAACGGTACATTTCAGGGTCCATCATGGGTCACTGGGGCTGAAGTCTTGAAAACATTTATTTTGGAGCCATAATTTTGTCATATTCCTTTGCAATAATTTATTCATTCTTTATAAGTTGCTTTGACTCCATTCACTCTGTCTTAAATGCCCAAATATGCACTTTTCCTACATTTACATTGTTTGCACCTTGGGGAACAGTACTGTACTTGTATAGTACCTTTTTTTGTCTGCAGTTTAAGGTTTGATTCCAGTTGATAGTACCACTACTGGTCTGGGGGTTTATACCAGTGGTTGGCTAACATAAGATGTTAAACATGTAGTCTCTGTTTTACTATATGTGATCTATACTGTGCTCAAACAGTGTACTTTAATCCTTAAAGTAGTGCTTTCTGTGAAGTGGTCCTATATAATTTCCTAATGACAGTGATGCTACACACAACATCGCTTTTTAAGGAGATCTCCACGCCCACCAGAGTTGAAGGCTTGTTGCAGCTGAGATGAAGTAAGAGCAGCTTTTCCACATAGACTGGGGAGCTTGTTTTCACCCAGCAGGGGCTGCGGCTGCACGCGGCGCCTGGGAACTTTCTGCAGTTGGTGGGGAGTTGTTGCTGAGCAATTACTGCCGAACAGAAGCTTAGTCTACCTGCTCCCCAGGTAGCTGCTCACCAGCGGTGAGAGAAGCTAAACCTGGCTCTCATCAAACCCCTGTGCTCAGAATCACACTGTTGCACCAGTCAAGAAATGAAGAAATCGCTTGCAGCATTTTTTTTTGCAGTCTTTCTTATTCTCGACATGTGTTTGACACCAAAGCTAACAAAGCCTCTCAATGTTTTTTTTTTCCGAAAGGCAAGGTGGCTTTAAGAGTTGCTTCATCGAGGAGGTCTGGCATTAAAGCAGAGGGCCTTCGACGTGGTCCGTGTAGAACATTTATGAAAGCTCATCGACTCCCATAAGAGTTGTCTTCCAGCATGGCGTAAGTGACTTCAACATCTTTCACACTCAGTTAGGAGAATATTCCAGCAGAAAGAGAGAGAGAGAGAGAGAGAGAGAGAGAGAGAGAGAGAGAGAGAGGGGGCTACAAAATGTGTAGCCGCATTGCGAACATCAGTCAGCGGTCGCTAGTCACCGGAGAGCCTTGCAGAAGCATAAATGAACACTTTTGTGGTATCTGAGGACAAAAAAAAAAGGAATCATGATGGAATCACTGTACACAAATCACTTCCATTACACAATAAAGAGAAGACTCCGTGGCAATATGGGTAAGTTTATCTCTCACAATGTTGTTACATCTGTCATCCATGTGTGTCGAGGGAGAAACAGACTGGCTTTGAGTCTAATGCCTCTTGACAATTTCACTACTGCTCTTCATTTGCCTTGCTGTTGAGCATATGTCAGCTGTTCCACTGGGGCCCTGAGCAAGAAGTCTAGTGAGGGCCATTTTTCATATGTACCAATAAATATTAGTAGTGTAAACTCTTTGCAAGCCCAGAGGCTACAGAGAATACCAAAGAGCAATCAAAATTACACTGGGGAAAAAATAAATAAAGGAGGGAAATGTGAAAAAGAGGCTCGAGGGCTGCAAATGTAGTCTCTGTCTGAACTCTTGCAAGGCAGACATGGAAGGTCTGCTGCTTGTTCGGCCCCTGTTCCGGAAATGACATTTAGACTGGATTACCCTAGTCCTCCACATTCTTCCATTTTATTCTGAAATCAGGTCAAACCTCTCAGCATTCCTTCTAATAAACAAGGCATTCTGGCCATCAGGATGATTTTGATGTGAAATTGTTCGCAGCGGTGGTGATGGGGACAAGACATTTAAAGATTTTAATACCTCTTAAAGTTCCTTCATAGAAGATTATTGCATGACATTATCATGAATACACTGCCTGATGTCTGAGACATTATTGTATTATAGTTTTGTCATATTTTTAAAATCCATTTATGGCTGAGAGGTACTTACAGAGTGTGCTGATTTGAAAGAAAACTTTTTTTCAGATTTGCTGCTATATTTACCAATATTACAAAACGTGAAGGTTTGCTGGTCATTTTGGACAATAGATAAGACTATATTTGTACTGTTCACATCATAATGTCTACCACTATGAAGAAATCTATATAAGTACATGTCTCTAAAATTACTTTCACATCAAACCAATCTGAACAAATTTGTTTACATCTCATTAGCTGAATGATGCTGAATTTTTAAATAATTAGTGGAATTAAATGTATGCATGAATCGAGGAGGATAGACCAGTGGGAGTATTTAAAATATGCACTGTTAGAGTGTGCACAAAATTGATTTGAATGGTTTATTCATTCAAATCAATTTTACTTTGTGATTTTTTTTTTCATTTACATTTAGTAATGGAGTTTAATTGGAGTTTAATCAATTAATTATAGCAGTCCTAATTGAGTTACATCCCATCCCTAGTGGGTAGTTTTAGACACTATTATTCTAATTGTCTATTTATTTATTTAAGTGATCTGAAGTTAAACAGGTTGGTTGTTACAGCTTATAAATGTGGACCGAGCTGCACAATAGTGTTTCCGAGATACTGCTCAGGATGTCCCTTCCTCATTAGGAGACAAAGGCACTGAAATTAAGGCTGTTCGAAGCACGTATTGCCCTGGAAAATAAATAAATGAAAGAGTCAAGTGAAGTGAGCAGGGTTGACTGAACAAGTTGGATTAGCCACAGGGGAAAAGTCACCAAGTGCCTCAAGCTGAAGGAGGTCATTGAGGAATTTGCAAAGCATGGTGTAAGACTGATGATCCTCTGTCCTGGACGCAGCCACTGTGGAGAGGCCTGACACTGCATTAATATCTACATGGGTTGGATCTGTTCTCATAAGAGCCCCAGAGCACAGAGGTGGGTGGTGAGGAGTCGAAGAATGGACAGCTCCCAACACTGAAGACTGGGGGGTGGGGAGCAATGGGGATACATAAAAGTTTGATAACTGCAGAGGTAATGATTTGTTACCATTGCATCTGGCTTCGAAGAAAGAGCTTTGAGTTGTTATTCTTCAGATTCCTTAGAGTGGAGTGATGGAGGAGAAACAAACGGCAACAGAATACAAATGTGCGTCCTTGCTGGAGGTCAGCATCTAATAATCTGTGTGTTAAACCATCTTCAGTCATCATTTTAAGGAGATTTAGACATAAACATTTATTCAACTTTTTTTTATTCAGTGATGGACTTTTCTCAGACCCGACATCTAGTATTCAACTATTAATCATACTCAGTTATTAATCATTTGAATCTATACGATTAATTATTTGGTATCTACTATAAAACTAATATGTAATTCATGTAACTATGAAAGTAAAGTACTGAACTGTGGATGCACATGTGGGTCATTCAGAGTTTAAGGGGCTAAATTAGTTTCTATGTTCAGTCAGAGAAACCAGAAGCATTTCTGCTCAGTAGCATATTAATTTCCCTGACAGTTAACAGGAGGTTTGGTGAAATTAGAAAGCTTTATTTTAGTCACAAAGAAGGATGAATTGCCCTCAGGTCTGTAAGCTTTTATTATAGATTCAGCTTACTGGTCTCTCTGATTGTGAATATACCCGGAAAGTGGAAATGAGCAGCAAAACAAGACCCTGAAGATGAGCCATGCAGCATTAGCCTGAGGGATGGTCATACTCCTTCAAATGATCTTCCACGATTGTGGTTTGTTTTGTTGCTCATTTGTTTTCAGGACCTGGATTCTTTCATGTTTGAATGGCACTGGACAGCTTGTCTCTTGTTTCCTAGTTGCTGTTGAAATTGCTCTATGCTTTTTTCTGCATAAACCTTTTTTTTTCCAGCTCAACAAAAAATGTTATTTTTTATTCTATGTGAAATATGTGCTGCTGAAGTAAGATGCAGTGCAAAATGACCTCCCAGTGCATGCAGTTCGGAGTTATAAATGATTTAAAAATGGCCCAATGACATTCAAATTCATTGAAACTTTTAGTATGAAATCATTTATTGGTTAGCTTGATGGTGCAACTTTCTGGCCATATCAGCTTCAGTTCTGCAAGGGAGGAAAGTGGAAAGTGATGATGTACAGGAACGCATTACTACCCACAACATTCAAATGAGTTCACAGCAGTGAAATAGTCCCAGGTGTGTTATAAGACTAGTCATCTCTTCATCAGGTCTTACTCATAAGATGGAAATGGAAATATCACGACTGTTAGAGAATATTGCATTACTGTATTAGCTTGTGGATTAGCATTTCTTAAAGCAATTTTGCCATGTAGCGTTATGCCCTGTGGATATCCATAGGAGAAAATCTTAGCATCTTATTTCAGAAGCATTAAATGATGAACAATAAAAAAAAAATTCATTCATTCATTTATTCATTTTCTGTAACCGCTTAATCCTTACTAGGGTCACAGGTACCCAGAGCCTTACCCAGGGCCAACTGGGGTGCGAGGCAGGGACTCACCGCAGGGCGCGCACACACACACCCTTCGCTCAATAAAAAAATTGTGAATTTTATTATTATTTTTCTTTTTCTTTTTTCTTTTTTTTTCTAAAGAAAACTGCTAGACTATACATTCCTTTAATTAAGAGTCATTATGCAACACTAATGGGGTGGGACTTTTTCCGCTTCAGACCAATCAGAAAATGAACCCAGAGGAAATCAGGAAATGGAGACCCTTGAAAAGATGGAAATAGACCAGTCTGAGTGACACCTGGCACATACACATAGGCCAAATTCAAGTTAATGGTTTTTCATAGCAATGCAGCAATGCACAAATCTCACAGATCTGAGGCTTTTTGAAGTTGTAAACACAGTTGATGTGCCCCCAGTTTCTAGATCACAGGTGGATGATAGAGGGCAGATAAGGTGCTTGTCACCCCAGATGGCAAAGCAAGTGTAAAATAAACGTGAACTCTGTGTCACAAGGTGATTACAGAGAGCTAGTCGTGCGTTTGTGTTATTTGTCTCTTTATCACACTTAGTTCTTATGGATTTTAACTGCCTACAGGTGAAAAAATCTGCAAATCGTTTGCATTTCACCACACAGAGACAGAGTGAAATGATGTGTTATGTATTCAGCAGCTTTAATGCTCACTGCTCCCATGAGCACAGCTTATATAAGGACTGCTCGGTTCACAGTCTTCAAGTAGTGGACACTGCAGAGTTTCCATTTTCTTTTCACCTAGGCATCAGACCTGATGACAGGGCTTCATCACTAAGCACGGAGTGTTCAGTTAACTTCGAGAGATTTGCGTAAATAAAACAGATTTGGGTCTGAAAGTGAGGGTTGAGCACTGGTCCTATATGTGAGCATTATTGATGTTTCAAAATATACCCTTCACTCCCCAGTTTCAGACAGTCACATCAAGTCAAGTAGAGCTTTATTGTCATCCCAGCCATATACATATATTACACAGTGAGACGAAATATCGTCCTCGTGGACCGTAGGTGCAACATACAACACAACACACGACACAGACAAACATGAGGGTAAAAAAGGGGGACTGACTTAAAATTAAACCTATATATGCATAAATATATCTGTGAATGTGCTATACCTTAAAAAAAAATATACATAAAATTATAAAAATACTAAGGGGGGACACAGCAGGGAGACTATAACGATACAGTATAGTATACAGACCTATAATCTAGATACAATATATATATAAATATACATATATGCATATATGCACACACAAGTATATGCATGTGGATATGTACATACATACAGTCCATATGAAAACTAAGCTATCATTCTAAAATCTTCCTTGTGATGTCACAAAAAACATAAACGTGCAATAATATATGTCTGCCTGTTTGGCCTATGTTTTGAATAAGAGAAAATACAGGGCAGACAATCAGAACAAAGGTCATTTACATATAGCAGTCTCATAGGCACAAAAGAGACTGTTTAGACAATAGAGATAAAGATTCAATCTCTTAAGTGGACCACAACAAATCTCTGCCCCTTTGAAGAATGTGTCAGCACTGTCATATTATCATTATTGTTGATGTTAGGAATGTAAAGTAATACTGCCATACTGAATTAAACTCTTAAAATAAGGAAATAAGATTAATATTAGAAAACATGAATTGCTGAAGCCAAATTATAGGATCCAATAGATATTGATTAACTCCTCCTAATTATTTCCCAGCTTCCTTGAGATAAACTGGCATCATGTAACTCAAAGAACACAATAAAATAAAGTTGCTAGATATACTAACTGATAACTTTATTGGGCACATCAGCCTGATAACTTCTCTTTCTGTCCATTTTGTCTGATCCACTTACCAAATAAAAGCTGTTTGTAGGGTATTTTTTTACTGATCGTCAGTGCTGGTGTGTCTAATCTATTTGAACCAGTGCAACACACACTAACAAAACCCTACCATGTCAGTGTCGCTGCAGTGCTGAAAATGGTCCACCACCTCAATCGTGCCAGATTGATGGAGGTCTTGCAGGGGTCCTCACCATTGAAGAACGGGGTATACTCATGTGCACTACAATTTGTAATGGAAAACTACAAAGTGCATCTATATGAAAACTGGAGCTGATTAAATGGATAATGAAGGTAGATACAAGATAGGTGCACCTAATGAAGTGGCTCATCAGTGTTTACTAACTGTCAGCGCAGATGCAAATGCTCTTGAATGTCAGGCGTTCGCTGGGTTAGAAGTTGGCAATTAAAAAGCAACTGGGGTCTGTGAAGGTCTACAGGAACTGGATCTTTAAGAAGGGTCTTGAGGATGCAGGGAGCAGTTGGATGAAAGCAGAAAGCAGAAGGCAAAGCGGAATCTTTTTTGAATGCAGAGCACGCTCTGCTGCCTGTGCTGTGAGGGGATTTGGTCTTCTCTACTCTCTTCCATTCTCCTATTAATGGCAGCCCTAATGCTCAAGGAACACTGCACTTGAGTTGAAACTTTTAGCTATCTGATGACACTTTTATTAGTTCACTTTTGGATCTTTTTAACGGCTACTTAAGGGAGCAATTTAGAGGCATGCTTTGCTATCACCTTTTTACCACGAACACTGATAACAGCATGAAATCGGCCACACGGGTGCCATGTGGACATTTTAGTGACATTTCAGAGATTTCTCGACTGTTGAATCAAGCGGCCTGTCCGAGTTTGTTGGTTTCAATTAGAATCAGTGTTGGCTGAGACAGCACACAAGCTTGATTAATGCCTCTCTGGTAGCAACACACCCAGCACAGCATGGAGCGAATGATCTTCAGGATGTGTATTTACCTTGCTGGCAAAATGAGAATGTGCAATTATGACAGGCCCCACAGGAATTGGCTTTTTATCAGATGTCAGCATCAATTTCATTGACCCAGGCTAAGGCCGCGTTCAGTTCATGCATTTCCCTCTATTTATAGCAGTCAGGAGCAATTTGTCAATCCCTTAGCCAGTGCTGGATATGGGTTTGTGTGCGTTCCAGTATTAGTGTAAGAGGAGGAAGAGATGAAGAACTGAGAAAAAAAGCAAAAAGCCCTCCTCCCTCGTTCCCCCGCCAGGCTCAGGCGCGCTCCCATAACTATTGCTTTACACAGTGGAAGATATGCATCGCCGGCGAGGAGACAACAGGGCCGATAGACGAGTGCTGTTAAACATACAGTGGAAACCCCCAGCAGTGACGACCCACCGTGTTGCTGGGGAAAAAAAGGAGAGGTGATGAACAGCTTGTTCACCTGACAATGACTTAATTCCTCAGTTTTTATTCTCCGCCAATGTGGACAGGGTTCCGGAGCGAATAGAAGTGTATAAAAGATGGAGAAAAGCAGCTGGTGCCCATGGAAGCCTCGTGGCTGTACGTGGAGCTCATCTATATTCCTCCACTGTGAGCAATATTTTGGAGATGGCCCTGTCATTAAGGTTTATTGTTCTTGCCACTTCAGAGGAGTCGATTGCAATCAGCCAGAAGCCCTAAACTCCAGCCACACTGTGTGAATGTGCCTGGCAGGGAGGAAGGAGGGTATTTACTATGTAAATAGCTCCTCAGTCTATTCACTTTGACTTGGCTTTAGATGCAGATTCATTCTAGCTTTTATTACATACCATACACGGCTCCTGAAATTGAGATCTATTCACGATGAATCGTGGTTATTACTTTTTATTCACAACCTGTGCACACATTCTTCGAGGACTAAGCTCAGCAGACATGGGGGTCGCTATATGGGTAGATGGCTGAAGATCTGCAAAGCGCATCTTCCATTCTCCGACTTTCTGTCTGAAATGCTTAATTTGCATGTCAGTTCATGCAGCTGTGTGGTAGTTTGCTCTGGTAGTTTTGCTAAAGAGAAGTATCATTTACATGATAAAGCAGACTTGCCGATGACGTGGGCAAGATATGGTAATTACACCTTTATAAGCTTTTAGTACTGGAGCCGCACAGGAAGAATGTGGTGCCTAGTGTAAGATCCAGTACAAAGCTTAATGTGGGATAACAGAAATGTACCCTGTTTACTCTCAGACATAAACGCTATAGGGAAAATAAGATGATTCATAGTTGTTTCACCATGAATATTAATGGTCTGCATTGCTTTTTGTATCCTTTTAATTCTTCACGAAAATAAAATCCAAATATTCAGTTCTGGCCCAGAAAGTAGAGAGTGTTTTTGGGAAACCAGCTTACATAACACAGACACAACCATGCTAAAAACATGTCATGACAAATGTTAAATATGGCCATAAATTGTGATGCCAGATTTTGTCCATTAATATAACAGAGTCATGTTAGCACTGCCGGTAATTGTCAAGACAGATACTATAATTTTTTGATGTAATGAAGTTTGTCACATGCAAATGATAATAGCAACTGATAATGGTAACATAGCTCTGTTATATTAATGGGGAAAAAAAGCTCTCATGACAACTTATGACAGCATACGACATCTGCCATGCCATGTCTATAGTGTGGTTTGGTCAATGTAGAAAGGTTCACGTTACATGTTAGCTTTTTTCTTGATTGAAATTTGAAGTCTGATGTCTAATGGAAAACATCTCTTACCTAGAAAGCCTGAAAGTTCACCTAATCACAGGCAGCAGCAATCACAGGCAGCCTGGGCCTCTGTGACAGAGCGATTGTGAAGTAGATCATAAGAAGAGTCTCTGGGCCACACATCAGAGAGTCACTCAACTGGGGCTGAATTAAACACCACAGCAATCACCATACGGCTCCCCTTTGGCAAAATCAAGCAGTTGCAAGGTTTGATATATTATCACAAACACACCAGAGCAATGAGATGTCCATGCTTGCTCATTAGACTTTGAGGATTGTGTTCTCTGAGCCATTGGTTTGGCCTGATAACGTAATTGAATCAATAACACAAGGACATTCACATCTGTTCTTTTATTCTCGCTGCATTTTAATAATCGTCTCAGCCATGCTGGCTCAATTTGGTGATTCTTACCAAGGGGCAAGGCAGAACTAGTACTTCATTATTGTTTTGCCCCTAAAACTTTCAAGCTTTGTCCTGACTTATTGTATGTCAGATCACAGTTCTTTCATATCTCCACCTTGTTTTCAGTAGGTTATACACTGAAAGATGGTGTTAGTGTTGATAAAGTACCTGTTCTTCAAGAGTGGTTCATAAAAAGCAATGTCTTTTAACAAAATGCCACGCAAGTGTGAGTGATGAGAAAATATTACCCCATGTGAGTGCACTTCAAAGGCAAGGGCTCACAGGCTCAGATACATCCTGTACTTTTTCACGTTTTTGCAAATTAGCACTTTATTTCAGAAATGTTAAGAGAGAAAGCATTTTATCTGTCCCAAGCAGCCATTAGGAAGCTTTCACCTCTGTATTCAGTGGTAAGCAAACTCATAAAGCTACAAGGAGGACATTAAGCATAAAAGCTTTTATCTTTTGGAAGAATGGCGGCATTGATTTTTTCCCCCCTTCCTATCTTTCTCGTTTGTACTTCACTATGATCAGAAGAGTCTTTGTTTGGCGCAGAGGAAAATAAGAGGCGGGAACCATGATGAGGAACGGCGACAGTCGCACTCATTATCGCCGGCAGCAAAAAAGTTCCGGGAACAAAAATTCACATGACCTGTGTGGGCAAGGCTCCTTATTTTTTTTTCCTCCGTCAGCCGCGTGAAGGCTCTTTGATATGCGCGCTCCTTTCATATCATAATGAGCGATGTGGTTTAATCCGGCTCCAGCACCGGGACAGGCTCAGCAGTTCCCCTTGCTCTGTCTCGCCACTTTGTGTCACTGGTGGGCCCCATGACTTGTCATTTTGGCTTGTTCACTAGACGAAAAGCGTTGTTTGTTCTAGCTGTTCCTCAGTGGGACCTTCCTCACTTTGTCATTTCTAGGCTTAACAAGCAGGCCTCAGCTCCTCTGGCGCTTCAGATCCATCCATCCATCCATACTTATCCTTTCTAACGACAGTGGAGGGCTTCAAATGAATAAGGGCCAGCCTCTCATACATCACAGAGCCCAACACCTCCCATAGTAATAATGGAATTATTCATAGATCCACTCTTTTGTGTGGCGCAAGCACTTCATCACTTGCGATTGATACAAGCTGTTTACTCATTTACCTCCACCTCGGCTAGTATTTGCACTTGTCTTTGCTGAACTGCATCCTCTTAATACATCACTGATTTATCATGCTGACACTTCAATTATCGAGTGGTTTTGTATAACCAGCAGCACTATACTGGGGTGTCTGTTTTTACATAGACTGCACTGAAAAGGTCAATGACAATGACAATGACAATGACGGTTTTAATCAGAAACTCCACACTCTGCTGTAAATAATTTAATGTATGCTATACTGATTCCTCCAACATATGGGTTAACCTAGGCCTGAAAACTGTCAACTTTTGATCAAATAAAAACATCACAGAGGTTATATTCATTAAGTCTTGCCTCACGGCAGCAACAAGCTGTCATGTAGTCTTGGAGACAGTAGGCTCTGACTAGCAATATTTGTGCATTTCAAATGTTGATTTATTATGATGATACATTACTCTGCTAGTGGCTAACAACTCTTTGATGCTCTTCTCAAATAGAGTCATAACTGTTTCAATCGTTTTTCTTCTTCACAGGCAAATCAGAAAACTTAGAAATATGCATAAAAAATAAATAAAAAAGTGCTTTTCTTTCTTAAGTAATCTGCTTTTTTATTTTCCTTCATAAAATTTTAATTTGGGTGTTATGATTTGGCATCAAAGGTTGATCAGAATGTATGTTTTCTGTCTCATTTTCTTTGAATAGCCTTTAATTAATACAGTTTTTTTGGACCCCTCAGATAAGACAAAACAGTCCAACAGCTCTTGCCGTGGTATCCAAAAGTCATGCGGTTGTCTGGAAGGTGTTGACAGTAATTGCAGTAACTGCAATTGCTTTTTGTGTGGTGGTAACAAAGTCTTTAAATGCTAACTCTGTGGCCTGACTCAACAGATGTGGCATAACTAAATTTAGTTAATGTACACAGTGATATATATACAGCTCTGAAAAAAAGAGACCACTGCAATTCATTTTTAAATCAGCATCTCTATGAGTATGACGACCATGCCATGCCAGTGTCTGTTAAATTCCTAAACAAGCACCTCATTCTGCTTTATGAGGTACTGATTAGTGATCACCTGAATCAAATCTT
>JBBPCZ010000148.1:10017216-10057678 GCA_037974445.1 Brycinus macrolepidotus | reverse complement strand
TATATATAGATGGAAAAAAAAAAAATATATATATATATATATATATATATATATATATATATGAGTGCACATGTTGCATTCTTTAAGAAAAATCTCATTATTTAAGAAAAATGACATCAGTCCCATTTCATTTATGAAAAAGTCAGTTTGGCCTTGCGTCGTGCTGCAGACATAGCTACCATCCCAGCCCAATCACCCATATCCAATTAAACGATGTGTCTTGGAAAAGTCCAGCAAACTTTTCGCCCATCGTCTCTCTCTCACTCTCTTTCCCTCTCTCTCTCTCTCTCTGGCATTTTGTCAGCCAGCTTCTCTGAACTGTAGTCACGCTCTGTAGACAGCTGATTAATGCTCTCCACACCATGTGCAGAGCAAAGCTCATTGGTCTTCACCTCCAAACAGTACTGCGTGGAGACCAGAGAGGCTTAAGATGGGAGAAAGAAGGGCTGAGGGGATGCAGGACTAAATGTGGCCAGACCGAAGCGTTTTTACTCAAATCGCAGTGTACCCAATCAAAACAGCACAAATCTACACTGTACTCCAATACAAGAAATGTTCATTCAAGCAATGTTGCTTATTTCCATCTGAAATTGGAACTTATTGATTTGTACATTTTGTTGAATACCTAGCACGCACTTCTGCGTTCATCTGCAGCGCACTGGAAATGCTTTTGTAATACACATGTATTTTCCGCCCACACAGCGGGTGGGTGGGTGGCTGGGTGTTGGAAGGGGGGTTACAGAAAGACAGAGCTGTTGGATGAGTTCAAAGACATACACACAGTAGAATGGCAGGCTAAAAGAAAAAAAATATATAAATTCATGGGGAATTTCAGGTATGGAGAGACATCGCTGAGGTGAAATTGCTAATCAGGGAATTTTGGTAAGCTTGAGCGTGAAAGAAACTGTTACTGGAATGCCTTCTCTCTTCTCAACTGTGACGGTGATTTAACATATAATTTAAATAAAAGCGTCCATAGAGTTCACATATGGAAATTAATCAGAAAAAACAACCCATTTTCCACATATATACACACCTATTCACCCTACAACCCGTGGCTGACCAGGTTATGCATAAAACTGTTTGTGGAATGAGGCAAAACAAATAGCATCATTTACCTATGCTAGTCCTAAAGACTGAGCAATTTTAAAGACCCAGTCACAAAACCAGCCTGTCTAATTAAGAGATTAAGAGAGGATGGAAAAATGCTCACAACTGAACCTCAGGGAAAATTGTACGATACGGAACCTGATTGGTTTCAGTGCTTTAGGAAAACAATCACTAGAGGGTAGTTGGAGATGATAATTTCAGTAATATGGATTAGTTGAGGTCTTTAATTATGAATGAAATCTATTTTAAGACATAAAAACAAAAGCCTTCTTTGTCATTACTCTAAAATGAGTTATGCCTGATGAACTTGCTAAAATTAAAGCCCTGTTTTATCACCCCACTTTGGACGTATGTGGGCACTAGTCCTCTGCTTACCGCCTAAGTGTTGATAAAAACCACTAATCCATGCAGACAGCTGAATGATGTGATTCATTCATCAAAATGGTATTTTTACTGCACAACATCCAACTTGTTATAACTCACTTTTAAATGTCAGCTGTCTTGAATTCCTGCCTCATTTGCAACACACACACACACACACACACACACACACACACACACACACACACACACACACATGCCATTTCCATTTGCGTACATGAAGCATGCATGTTACATTTCCAGTCTAATTGGCTGGGGTAGTTAGTGTTAGTTAATTGATGTGACTCATAATTCCTCATGGACCCGCTCCATATGACTTTAATGACATTTGAAAGTTTTGCCAGAAACAACTCATTAATTGTTGTACATAGAGCAAAGGAAAGTGAATGCATGCTTATGTAACAATAATGCTTATATGCTGTAGCGTGTGGTGTATAGAATACAATGGCTGGGCCTTTAATCCATATGCCAACCAGCTTCCTCTTCTGCTCTGCACAGGTGGGCTCTATTGTCATGACCTAAGTTTGAGTCACAGCAGTACCATATGCTGTTTACAGTCTGTAAAAGCACAATTTGCTGAGCTTTCTTTGGCTGAGTGGAATGGCAGCAGTCCATTTATTGTCTTGAAAACAGGAAAAAATGAATATGAGCACTATTTTTTAATATTTTTACTTGTTGATTTCATTCAAGTAACACAAGGACCTCGTCTAGGCCTAACCCTACAGCTCTTTATTGAGTTATGAATCTTAAAGGATTAGGTTGGTGTAAAAAAAAAAACCCAACAAAAAACAATTTACACAATTTTCCCTTAACACCAGATGTAGCCAGAATAGATTTGGATGGAGCTATGAGGCTCTTGTACCTAATAAACACTATATTCAGAAGTCATTTAGATCATTTTCGTAAATGCATCCTGAAAATTTCAACCTGCTCATGACAGCAGCGCAATGTTGGCCTTCCCTGTTGCCCTGGATAGCGCATCATCCCCAGCTTTCTTCACCACTAGGAAGACGGCATCACTGCTGACCTTCCCTGTCACGCCAGAGAGCATGTCCATGCTGGCTTTCCCCAGTGCTCCAGAGAGCACATCCGTGCCGGCCTCCCAGTCTCCTGCTCCCCTGTCACTGGCCTCTCAGTCTCCCAGTCAACAAGGGGAGGCTACCCAGGATGAGGCAGCCATCTTGGATGAAGTCCCAGAAGGCTTCATCTGAGATGTACACCTTTTCCCAAAGCTACACCTTTTCCTAAACCATGCACTCAGTTCAAGTGTCCATTTTTAGTCCCCACTGTGATTCACATGCCTGTCTCTGTTCCCATAGCAGTCTTGGTCTCTGCCCCTGCTTTCAACCTGTGGTCCATTCCCGTTCCCATCACAATCCCTGTCAGCGTACCAGTCACAGTCCATGTCCAAGTCATTGTCCCACAAACTCCCAATGTATCACCTTACCCTCAGCCTCATACCCAGTCACAGTTCCCTCTTTCCACTCATCCACTTCAGTCCCCTCAACAAAAATCCCAGTCTTGGCCTCCAAATCCCAGTCATCAGCATCAGTCCCCCGTGTCCAATCCTTTGTCTTAACCCCGGATTTCAATGTTTCATTTTTCACCTCCTGTGTCTAGTTTGTCTTGACTCTCTCAGTCTTGTCCTCGGTTACTATTCCCTCAACCTAACTTCCACTCTCAGCTCCTTCTGCCTCAAGGTATGTGTAAGCCCTTGGTGTCCAATGTCCAATCTCTGTTCCCTCTGTTTAGCTCCCAGTCTCTGTCTCTTTAGCTCAGTTCGCAGTCTTGGCTTTTTGAATTAGCCTCTCTACCTTCAGTACCCCATCCTATCAGCGTTGCTTTGCTTTGCTGTTAGGCCCTGTGGTGTTTTCCTCCCTCTATCCCAGTAAGATAATATGAAATACTTCTATTGTTGACTAAACTAGCTATAAAACAGTGATTTGGTTATTGCAGGCTGTCACCGTTTCTCACTTCATTCTGAAGCTCACCAGTATTTGTGCTCACGTTGTGGATTTATTCAGACGTAGGCCTTATCCACAAGGTGCTGTAATGGATATTTTATGTTTATGCCACATTTCACATTGTCAAAGTTTTCAGTTCCTGTGAAATAATTTGTTCATGTACAGGTGTCTGTTTCTGTTCTGTTTCTGTTTCTGTTTAACATTATTGTTCCTATTGTGACTCCCTTTCTATCTGCTACCCTGTGTTACTGTTACTGTTAGTCTTGGCTTCAGGCTCCTGTCTTATCCTGTGTTTAATGTTGTGTCTGGTGTACAGTCTCCAGTTCCTTTCCATTTTTTACCCTGTGTCCAGACCTCAGTTCCCTTCACAGTCTAGCCCCAAATCTCATATAACACCCAGTTCCCTGTTCTGCTCCCTGTCCCTCCTACTTTCCCGGTCCTGTCGTTTTTCACCTTACATCTTAGTTGCCCCCCCCATATGTTCCAATCTCCTGTCTGGCTTTATGTTTGTTACCTTGCAAGACCTAATCAGCCCAGTCTCATTTGTATCTATCTTTGTCTCTGTTGTTAGTTGTGGATTAGTCTGCCCCGTTTTTTGTCAAGCCCTAGTCTATTTACCTGCTGTTCATGCCTTCTGCCTCGATCCTTAGGTCAGCCCCCACATGACCTGTTAGTCTGAATTGGTAACCTAGCCCATTAGTCTGAATCAGTAACCAATCGTGCCTGTATTGGTCTGTCTGAATCTGTCTGTCTGAATCTATCTGTCTGAATCTGTCTGTCTAAATCTGTCCATCTGAGTATTTGAATCTGCCTCTGTTTTCTAGTCTGGCTCCAGTTGTTTCTGTCAGTGTCCTTATTCCTGGTATCTGACTCTGTTCTGAGCCACCCCTCTGGACCCACTACCATGGCAGCCTGTTCGCACCTCGGGAGCTGAGCCTTAGAGGGGGCTTCTGTCACACCCTGCCTTGTTTCAACCCCTCCACTGTTATCTCTGCTTTGGTTTCCCCTGCTGTCATTATTAGCTTCACCTGTCACTTCCCTCTTGCTATTTAAACCCAGCCTGACCTGAAATGCTTTGTCTGTTTGCCATCGTGCCATGTGTGACTGGCAGTCAGTGCTACAGTGCTCCTCACTCTCTCTTCCCTCTCACAGCCCTAAGCGGGAGTTCTTGACTCACCTGGCGTACCGAGGTTACAAATATCTGACTGTGCATTGAAAGTTGGAACTAGAGGCAACCTATTTATGAACTAGTAAGTCAAGTCAGTGTGAAGTGTGACCTTCTTACTCCTGTTCTTCTTACTCCTGTTTACATAAAATAAAACTCTTCAGTTTACTCCAGCAAGTTCATCTCTGCTTCTGTGTGCCAGGCGCCACTCATGACAATCTTGTGATGTAAAGGTTCAAACTGCATGAAATTTCATAACCTGCACCACCACCACATTCACCAAATTTTGTGTAATTTTGTCCACAGGGACACTGGAAGTAACTCTTTTCAATATCTCAAGATATGCTGGGCCAAAACCTTGTGATGTAAAATTTTAACTACATGAATATTCATGCCCTGCATCAAAACCACATTCTTTGGACGTACATCAAATGTTGTGAAACATCATTCATAGAGGTTGCTGCATCTCACACATTTTAATACCTTAAGCTAAAATGTTGAAATTTGGTATGTTTACACTTTGCTACATTTTCTCACAACTCCTATGGCTCTGTTTAACTCGCTCAACAAAATGGCTACCAATAGCCAATCAAAATCCAGCAGAGAGTATGCCTGTGTGAATGACTAATAATACAATTTTGAAGGTTCATTCATGATAGCTTGTAGATTATTTACCAAATTTAAAAAAAAAGCTGTAATATGTCACTACCCTTACTTTTTATCACCAGTATGTGATTTTGTCATGTGGTGAAAACAATCTGCTAATTTACACATGTGGTATCCTATTGCATTTATGGAACACTTTTTACAGTGCAAAACAAAGAAAAGCAGTAAAGCAAAGATGCCCCAGATATCATTTCAAATGAAAGTTTTGAATTTAATTTTTTCCTCAAAAAAAGAAGTTTCAGCATTTAAGGGTAGATTAATCGTTGTTGCTCCTTAGTAAATGGAGGTAAGCACAATGATACAGTTGTGGTGAATGACTGTGTTGTTTTCTGATATAACAGCACAGGTACACTCTTACCAATAAAGGTATTAAAACAGGTTCTGTTGAGAGTCCTAACAGAGTTAACAGAGAGTTAGGCTTTAAGGGGTTTATAGTGATTAAAGCACTTTTTTATTTTATTGCTATTCATAAAGACAGCCATTCATAGTGAATCGACCAGTGTGAGTGAAGGCACAAAAACCCTGCATTGGGAAAACAGACTGCAGCCTGGCTGATTGGAAGATGTGTAGACGTCTGGCTTCAGCAGTCATCAGAGCAGCTGTCTGAGCTTTTTCTAAAGGCCTAGCATAGCTTTTTACTGATCTAGGGCAGGCCTGCTGGCAGACGGCAGGAAGAATGTTTAGCCAAATTCTGCATTTGAAAGAGAAAAGACTAATAGATTTGATTAATCTTGAAATCATCATTTCCCCCTTTGCTGTAATAATAATAGGCCTTAGTTGTGTGACATGTAGCCTATTTATGGTAGCCTGTATTCTCTATCAGCACAGATTCAGAGGCACTGTTCAGAGCTAAATATTAGATTCTGATTAGATTCAGATTAAATATTATGAGCACTCATTGACAAAATGTGTTCTCATTCATATGGGTTGATGTCAATGAGACGCTGACTCTAATTTTCCAAGACTGTGCACAGAAACGTAATTCTTACAGGCATCTGGGATTTGAGTGAATTTGAGATTTGAGGATATCTCTGATTTTTAAGTGCATTAATGATTTGAATAATAAAAAAACTGTGCCTTCAATTCTATACTCTCCTCTAGCTTTGACTAAACCTGAACCAACTGGTAAAGAGATGGTTATTATAGCTCATCACGAATGAGTGTTGAGAGCAATCACCCATCAACAGAGCTCTTGCACAAGCTGCACTAACCAACAGCAGTTTCATGATTGCATGGTAGCATTTGGTATGGTAGACGTAAAATGCACTTTCCATTACCCTTCCTTCAACTGCGTTCACATGGGCTTGGTGTCTGTTCTGCCCGTAAAAAGGCTGTTGGAGCGTAGGTTTAATTTTTTTCCCCTTTTTCAGAAACCCATGGCTCGCCCTGGGCTCACTCTCCCTCTCTCCTTCTCTTTTTCTCTCTCTCTCTTTCTCCCTCCCTCTCTCTCTCTCTCACTCTCTCTCCCTCTCTCCTTCTGTCTTTCTCTCTCTCTCTCCCTCCCTCTCTCTCTCTCTCTCTCTCTCACGCACACACTTCTCATATTCTTTCAGACAACCCAGAGCCGGCCTAGATTAAAGACAGCGTGAAACTGATGCTTGGATGCTTTCAAAGGGAGGCTCTGGTTTATCTTATTTTCCATAAAGCCCTAGAGCAGACTTTCACACCCTTATCAATTCTTTCCTGAATTATCTGCAGTGGCACTACATACCCTTTTATTTCTTTGGCCTCAAAAAGAATATACAGTATGTCAGCGGATGCATTGAAGTCGGCGCATTCTTAGGGACGTAGCGACTGGGGATGCACGGCGACTGTCAGACAGAAAGTGAAAGACATTTATTATCCCAGGGCACACAGTGGAGACTATTCCTCTCCCACCATATTAGAGCTATTTTCATCTACACTTCATCTCTCGTGCTTCTGGCTACAGTCTGTTTATCGGCTCAACCTAATTAGCCCTTGATTGAGCGATCATAGCCCATCATTCTGTTGTCTTCAAATTCTAATGCAATTTGCTTCTAATTAATGAGCCAATTGCAACTACTAAGTAGTGGGTCGAAGTAGTGAAAAAGAGTAAGAGTCTTGTCAAACCTCTCATTTGATCCTTACCATAATTAAAATGAGATGATATTTACAATTGATTTCATTTCCAGCACTACAGTGCTATGCAAATTACATGTAAAATCATTTATATGGGCAGTAGGCATGTATTTGTTAACACTAGTATTTACAGTTATACTTTACATGCAAGTCACACTTTGTATCCAGACACCCCTTATAATTCAACTAATTTACCTCACTGGAGGGCTATGAAGCCCCCCAGCATTAGGTTGTGGATCAGTGGAACTGCATTCACTCAAGTGAGGTGATGGAGCTAGATCCAAAACTTTTGCGATAGTTGGAGTGATGCTTATCCAGAACAATCCAACATCAGTTGCTGACCTCACTAATGCTGTTCTGACTGAATGGAATCGCATTTCAACATCAGTGTTCTACCATCTAGTGTAAAGCCTTCCTAGAAGAGCAGATGCTGTTGCTGCAGGAAAGGGCAGACAAATTCCCTGTGCATACTCTTGAGGAAATGTTGGACAAGCAGGTGTTAACAAACCTTTGGATATATAGTATACCATCCAGTACCTAGTCTGGCTAACCAGTACTAAATTAAATTGAACCAGGTGTGCTGATGATGGAACTGAATGAATACATGCATTGACTGAAATGCAGCAAAAAGTCAGAAGCCAGACTTGTTTTCTAACCAAATTACTGAAATTGATCTAAAAAACAATACATTTGTGTTGCGTTTCAGTTTTGTTCTTCACATGCTAAAACACACCTACTGCTGGGATAAATAAAAATATTCATGACAACCTTCGTCTTTTTATATTGTATCTCTTCAGATCTGTCCTTGTCTCTATGATACTCTAATGAAAAGCATGTCCCTAGATGTAAAAAGCAGTGTTACTTTCTATTTCCTACACTCTGCAAACAGTAAGAGCTTTGCCTGATGAAATGATTACTATTCAGTTGTTCTGTGCCCTCTGAAATCAGCCGCTCTGCAGATTCATTAACATGGAAGTGAGCGGTCGCGCATGCATGCAGCACGTTCAATTAAAGAAGCCAAGGAGGGAGAAAATGCCAGAAAGAGCACTGCTTCCAAAATTTGTAAGCACAAGAGATTCCCATGGACAGTAGAGATTCGGTCAGCCCAAGTCAGTGTCATGTCATGTATACTTCAATCAAGAAGGATAGTCTTAATAGGAATGCTCTCATATAAATGTACTCAAAAATTAAAAATGTACTTTTGCCATAGGGGATATCTGGGTAATATGTAATATAGTGGATGTCTTTAATCTTTTACAGTAATTGCTTGCATTTTTTTTCTAAGTAGGACTTGCATTACCTCAAGCCCAAATAACACAGACCAGGCAACCAGACCTTTTTGTATTTTAAAAATTTCTAAAAATATTTTTCACAATCTGGTATCACATGAAATGATCACATGATATAGTTTGTAGAAAAATATATTTAGCAGGATATTCTTGTATGGACATATGAACATATTTGAAAAAGTATTTAATGGTCATGCTATCTAAAAAAAATCCAAGTTTATTACATCGTAAGACTTATAATTTGCTATTTACATCATCTACAGTTCCAACTTGTTATGGAATTCTTTAGTAATAGTTATTACTTGTCAGCAGATCCTGACCATTTAAGAAGTAAATAGATTATTGATGGTAGAATATTGATGGTTTTTAACATGATACCCTACATCAGGATGGGTTTTATCCACATCTGCAAAATTTAATTGTATGCATCCACTTGTAGCTTCACCTTGTTGCATCCTAGTAACTTCATTTAGAAGTTATACTGCATCTTGCTGTGCATGATGGGTTGTGGTTTCAACTAGAAGCAAATGAGAGCAGCTGCTGCATTGTGTTTCACCAATCAGATAAGAGTAGACTGGTCTTCATCATGAATGTTAAACAAAACATTCCCTGAAGGTAGAGAGGGTCAACAACAAGAGCAACAACAGTTATCTTTCTGTTCTTTGAATCTATCTAATATGTAATAATCTAAATGTAATTATGTAATAATGATCAAATCTGGTTTTATTCATACCTGTCGATAGCGAGGATTTAGAGGGAAATGCATGACAGCATGATGTTTGCATTGTTCAAGCAAGAGGGAAAGTTTGCATCATATGAAGTTCATTGGTTATTAAGATAACTAGATCGCTAGTGAGATGAGTGAGATTATGCACATTAAGAAAATGGAAAAAAACTCACTATAAGCTCTTTTGTAGCATCCACCTGAGCCTCCTATCCTTAACCAGGGTGGTGGGGATGCTGGAGCCCATCCCAGTGGTCTTAGGCCAAAAGGCAGAGAAACACCCCGGACGGGTCGCCAGTCCATCACAGGACAGGCGCATAGATAAACACATCAAAACCTGTGTAGCTAAACCTACTGTTATGAATTTATATTGTATAAATAAGCGTTGATTTGAAAATTGTATTAATTATTTAATTTTAAAATTCAAAAATTAACATTGTTATACATAACCAATGTGTAAAGTTAATATAAAATATAGATTAGATATTTATATCATATAAAACTTAGATTGCTTTAGTACATTTTTAAGAGTAACACCAGACTGCTACATAACTATGCTATATATTATCGTGATGTGGTCTTGAAGCATTACATATAATAATAAAGTGAAGTATAGCATATCAAAAATTACATATCACACATTTATTAATGCTTTCCCAAATTATTAGTGTAAACATCCTCGTAATCTTTTGAAGGAAAGTTGCAGAGGGGTCCTTCTTTTCTTATGTGCCAGTCTTACCTGTCTTTTGCTTTACTCAATATTTTTTACTGATCACACATTTAATTGTTCCTTGTCAAATCAAGGTATTTGTATTGATAAAGCTGCCTTTCCTCTCTGTCATGGTCCACACCGCTGAAGACATTAGAAGTCATTTGATATGGTCGGTAGAGCGGAGGGAAAACAGCTCATCCTAAGCCAAATATTCCTGAGGCTTGTGACAAGATGGATGGGTGTTTGCTTATCTCTCTGGGTGGAAGAGGGAAAACCATGAATCTTAACACTCATAGCTTCATTTGCATCTATCCCCTCTGCTCTCTGCTGCTATCTTAAGCCGTCTGCACCTCCCCTGTGCAAGCTTGCCCAGATTAAGCAGATGAGAGCGAAACACAGTCCTGAAGCAAAAGCTGCACGTGATACTGAACTGCAGAAGCTTGATGTTCTGTCAGCGGCCGTCTTTCGTCAGTTTTTCCAGTTACTTAACCATTCCCAGATTAAATGTGTTTCTCATCCTATAGCCTTTGGCCAAAGAAATCAAATTACACAGAGGTTATGTACAACGATGCCAACCGCCAAAAAAGGGAGTGTATTGTTGAATGGTGTGGTTAGAAGTTATAAGGTTATTTTTCCAGTTGTTGTTTGTGAATAATAAAAATATATTAGGAGAGAATGTTTGTGACATCCATTATCATCTGGTATTTTTATTCTTTGTAAGTCTATTATCATCACTTTCTTTGCAAGGAGTGCACTGACTTTTCTCAATGCAATACACAAAAATAATTCCAAATTTATTTGTAACATCTAGTTGAAATGAAACAGAATGCCAGATAGAAAATTGGATGTGACTACTAGCTTGTTTATGTTTGTTTTGAAGTTTGTTTTTGTCTTTAAATTAATGTACCTTTAATTTTTTTTTTAAGGTTTCATTTGAGATGAGATACTTTTTAAACAGAGTGTTTACCTTCAATGCTGAGTAACTGCAACATTATTTTCAATCAGATTCAGTACATTTTTAAAAGTATTTAGGATTGACCTGTCAAAAGAAAATATGGGTTATTGCATCAAATATGAGGTTTGTAGTATGACACCCTTGCCCTGAATTCAGAATGCCTGGAGCAGTTTGGAGTAAAAGAAGACATGCTGTCAGTGTCATGATGCTTCAGCAAATTCAATAAGTGTAACACGACTGACACTTACTCTTCTGTAAAAGGGATTCTTTTACAAAATAAGCCTGGTTGACAAACCTTTTTTTAGAGGTCGCCCACCTGAAGATTCTGCTTTACTGGATTCACACACCCGACACAACACGCAACCTGGGCAAGTGCCTAAAACATAGATATTTCAGTTGTAATCCTTCAGTGCTGTCACAATATGATGCTTGAACGTTAATAGTGAATCTGTCTTTTATTTTATGCTTTTCCACCTTTCCAGCTGTAACACCGGGGTCATCAGTCTTTTCTTCAAAGAGCCGGTGTGGCTGGAGGTTTTCATTCCAGTCCATCCGTGGCACACCTTGTTTAATCCATTTGTTTAATTTGTTTCTCGCAGTCTTCAAACAATTGTATAGTTATATGAGGTGTGGATGTGCTCAGCTGGACTGACTGATGTCTGATGTAATATAGTTGCACACAAAAGTTAAGGCACCTTTCTTTTTCTGATTCTCTAAGTGAAAACACATTTACAGAAAACACACTTTTTAATGCACAATTTAATGCACAGTTATTACTTATTTGCTGCAAGTAACATAGTAAACATATAAAATAGTTAAATAATTGTGCAAAAGTTTTTTGCGTTTTATTTCTTTCCAAGTAAAATACACTCAACAAATAAATAGAAACTGTGCACCACTATTTGCTGGGGAAATGTTAGTCTGAAATCCAATCAAATCAAAGTTATAGACCTTGAATGTGCTGCAATTTCTTGGAGTGTATAAGTATATTTTTTTTACTTGACTTGTTGAAGATCTAATGAGTTCATTTCAAATTAATTGAAAAGGTGCAGGAAATACAGAGCTCATTTAGTTTGCCTTGATTAGTTCATTTTGTTCATCATCACAGTTCACGGTGTATAGAAAAGGCACACCACTGGACTCCACACAATAATGTTATCATGACGGTCTTGTATGTATGCGTGTTCCCTTTCCTTTATTTCACAGTAGTTGTCTGAAAGCAGATAACATAGCAATAAGAAATAAAAATAACACTTTATTGTGCTCTTGGTTGTCTCTTGATGTATGTCAGCTGCTTCCGTTCACATTTTCCAAACGTTTCTAACTTTAATGAGATATAGGAGTGCTACAATATGCATTATAAAAACATGTAGGTTACTCGCTAGATTGCCTATAAATCAGACAGCTCTTAGAATCTATTGAAACGCTCTTTCTTAAAAAAATGACAACAAATGAAGACTTTTTTTTTTCAAAAACATCAACACATTTAAAGAAAAAAGAAAATATACAGTTATACATATATTCCAGAAGTTTAAGGCGGTTGAAATAAGAAATTGGATGTCCCAGTCACTCCCTGTAACACTGTTCAAGTGATGTACAAATCCAGAAGTGGCAGGTCAGGGCAGGAGGAAATCAGTCTGCCTCTCTCTGTCTCTCTCTATCTCTCTCTGTCTCTGTCTCTCACTGTCTCCCTCTTCGTGCACAGCTGATGCTCCTCATGAGTACCATTGCATTTACAAAAGCATTTGTGTCTGCCAAACAGTAGAAAACAACTAAAATGATACCCATAGGTTTATAAATGTCTATTATAATGTTATTATTCTTTTGTGGTTGGTTTAGTACTGTCGAAAGGAGAACTGGCAAGTAATTGAAAAGAAGCATGAATAACAAAACATGCAGCTGTGAAAAGAGCTGCATTGTACCTTCATACACTGTAAGGTAATACATTCATCCTCAGGGCTGGAGAATAGAAGAAACATCTGCAGGAAAACATGATGAGCTGCCACCCAAGCACTTTGGTTGACCATCAGATACTGTAAGATACTCTAAGTCATTACTACAGTAGGCATTGTAAAGTTGAAGCGAAAGTAAGTATCTGGGGGCAAAATTACTAATAGGCAAATCACAGATGTAAAGCATACAGAGCGCAATTTCACTGAGGAGGTTTTTTCTATTGATATCAGCATTTGGTTATATAAATACCTCACTTCCCCAGTCATTCTGAAGGTGTTTCCTCACTTTGAAACTGTAACTATCAATCATGCAGATGTTTCAGATACCGCTGGTCCACTGTGGAGTTACAACTTCTAAAATGTTACCAGCCTTTAATAATGTAAGATTGTGCATTTTGTATAGTGACATGAATAAAGAAAATGACAAAGCAGACTAGAGTAAACGGCGGCTTGAAGGGGAGTATACCATTTCAGAAACCAGTGCAATGTTTATCCATCTCAAACATTCATTGATAACAAATAATATCATTGAAGCTGACTCCAAAATCCATGATCTAAACCTGAATCATACATGTCATATATATTTCACCTCTTTTAACCAGCAAACCTTGCAAATATAGAAACACTATCTGTACATTAGTCCCTTTGTATTTAAAACTCAAATATATAGAGAGAACTGTTCATTAATTAGTGTACAGTGAGAAGAAATACAAAGTTTTCAGAAGATATCTGTCATTGTAGTATTCTTTTTTCTTTTTTTTTTCCTTTTTTTACATTTTTTCCTCACCGTAGACAGTAGCAAATCCATTGTCACAGGACTTGGCCATGCGGAACCAAATACTTATAATCCACTTGAACATAGATATTTTTAAATTAGCTGTGTGTTCTCTTCTTGTTGCTTAAAGTAATAATGTCTTGTAATTTTGGTAAACTCACAAAACTAACTTGTATCCCCAGTTACCCCACCCTTTAGTCAGAGTTGGCTGTGTTGTAGTAGTTCTCCATTAAAATGTAGCTAGTCCGCATCACTCTCTCTCTCAGTTCTGGTGGTCAAACAAAAATACTTGAACAAACACTTGGTTACATTAGGATTTATGTTGGGCGGACACACCTTTCCAGTAATCTAGAATGTCATGCAGGTCCTCATCTTTCGCAAACTGCACTTTTTTACGTAGCGCATGGCCTGCCGCCATGTATTCCTCGTCTTTGTGGCGTTTGCGATGAAGCTTGAAGCGCTCCCAGATACTATGCGTTGGTTTACAGTAGTACTCGGGGCTGGAGGAATAGCTGAGGTTATGGTATTGGGGAGAAAGCTGGGAGTAAGCCAAGTCTCTGGGCCGAGGCCGTGTCAAGGGCTCCAGAATGGACGTTTTGCGGCTCTCTGGCCCCTCCAGCTCCTCAATTTGGGCATCAGGATAGGAGTGACGATGTTCACTATACTGCCGGATCTTCTCTGCTTCGGCTCGTAGTATTGCAGCTGCTGGAGTGATGGTCATGATGGTCTCACCTGTTGGGGAAGTCTTCTCTATGTACTTCGACTCTGACTTGTATGCCCCCTCAGAGCGGTAAGGCCTCGGACTCCGCATAGGACCACCAGTGGCTGTGCTGGGTCGCTTTGGGGAACTGTCTGAGGAATGGTGTCTCTGTAATGAGTGGTGGTAACTGTCCTTGTAAACAGGGGACAAGAAGCCAGACTTGCTCTGGGGTTGCTCTGAGATGAGAACTAACTGAGGTTCAGCTGTTGATACAGCTCCAGATTTCACTCCTTGGAAAGACGTTGACTCAGACTTTAGCGCATCTATGCAGTTATTAATTATCTGGTTCACTTTGTCCACCTCTTTTGCAATTGTGGAGATCTCAGCAACAGAGCCTTGGCTATTGCTTGGCATGGCCATCTCGCACTCTCTGCGGTCTGGGTGTTCTGCTGTTCTCACTTCCATGTAATTGCCCTTTGACATTTTTGGTGTATCACTTATGTCCTGAAGTTTGTACTGATCCATCTCACTCCCAGAGGGCAAGTACGGCATGCGAGACATACTCTCTCCAGCCATCATTTGCTTTTGAGACATCCTGGATATCGTCCCTCCCTCCAGTTCCCCGCCATATTTGAGCTCTATTATGTTCTTTTTCATACTGCCTGCCTTTTTGTGCTTTTCATCTTGCTGCCTCTTCTTTCGTAAGCAATAGTAGACCACTCCTAAGACAATTACCATGCTGAAAAGGCATCCCAGGATGGTCATTATGTAGTGAGTGGCTGTGGCATTATTAGTCTCCGTCACTCTTCCATTTCTGGAACTTGTGGATAATGTCATACAGGTATGGTTGAATCGCAAGGAATTGCGTATGGAAACCACGCAATAGGTGTAATCAGTGTGAGGTTTCAGGTGTCTTACTTCAACATCCTCCTCCTCCTTTTTCAGATTCTGAATATCTGTGAAGAAGCTGTTGTTATACAAAACAAGGATGTACATTTTCTTATATGGGTGGGGGATCTGGATGGTGATGACTGCATCTGTGTGGGAGACTTGCTTGAGCTTCATGACTGGTTTCATTTCCACATCTGGGTAAGTTGGGCTAAAGCTTATCCCTTCTGGCTCAGTACCAGACGGACAGTCCTCCAGCCCACACGGGGTAGCGTCTGGAGGGTAAGTTGTGGTCTCAGGAGGCACAGGGGTATACGGAGTCACATAGTCCTCCGTGCACACAGTGGACAGCATATGCAATGCATTGCGCTGAGTAGGATTGTTAGGATTCTGGCTCAGGAGACTGTAGCCAGAAACGCCTGCAGGAGAATCGCATACCATCCTTTCATTCGTTCTGTTGGGGAAGACCGAGAGCCACTTAACAAACCCCAGAAGCTCACAGGAGCAGTTGAAGGGGTTGGTGTAGAGCTCACATGTGGTCAGCTTAGTCAGGCTGGTGAAGGTGGACCCATCAAGCACCTGGATGCGATTCATGGAGAGGTCTATGTTTTCTAAGTTTGGGCACTCCCAAAAGGCATTGGGTGTCACAGTCTCAATCAGGTTGGCCTGGAGGTAGAGGTACTGCAGCTTGCCCAACCCCCTGAGAATCCCTTCGGTCAAGTTGCGCAGTTTATTGAAACCCAACTGGAGTACCTGTAAGTTGAACTGGGCTGAAAAGGCTCCGTCCTCTATATAGCTAATCTCATTCTTTGTTAGATTTAGGTATGTTAGGTTGGCAAAGCGGCTGAGGGCAGAGTAATGGATACTTTTTATCTTATTTTCATTTAAACGAAGGTCCACAATGGTGCTGTTGATATGCTGAGGAATGGCCTCATAAGGTGGCTGGTTTTGGCTGCAAATGGCCAGCCACACAAAGCCCTTTTCCCCTTCAATGAGCCAACAGTCCCCCCTCACTCCACCCACGTGAGTCAGATAGATTATGGCCACAGACCAGAAGAAGGCACTCATCACCATGCCACCACTACAAGCCATGGATGCCTTCCTGGAAGCCATGAACAAAGCCAGTAGCTGTTAGCTTGGGATGTCACTTTTAGTTTCTACTAGGCTGCACTGAGCCTCACAGTATTCTGGCAGGATAGTCAGCTGTTTCCAGTATGTAGAAGGTGCAATAGATGTCCAGAGTCTATTCACTCCAACCAGTGGTCATTCCATTACAGCCACAGCATATACGTTTAAAGAAGAGATTTATGTAGAGAGGTCCTGGAGTCGTAACCTTTCACCAATTCACTAGCTTGTGCTTATTTTCTCTGGAGATAACACTGTTGATGGTCCTCACCCTTTCATATTTACTTTGCTTTCCCATTGCTTCAGTCTCATTTGTGGATCCAGAGGCACACCCTGTGAAGAAGAAAGAAACTGATGGTTAGTACCCATAGACATATTAATTATATACTGTATGTTTTGAAGTATAGCCTGCCTAGACTTATAAATGCTAGTATGATGAAATATTGTGAGTGATACACCTCCTGAGGAATGTTTATAAAGCACCATAGTAGAAACATTCTAAGCCCTTTTAAATTTTGCCTCTGTGAGCTTTTCCTGCTTGGACAATATTTCAGCAATTTTAATATCCCAACATTTACTCTTTAAAATGTCACATTAATTGTACAAATAACTTTGTTTTTTGCAGCACAGCCATCCAATTATTTTGTATACAATTTAAGAGGTGCACTCCCACTGGCATATTGCTATTATAGGAAACCATTGGCCAATTACCACTTGACAGGTTAGGGAAAACAGTGCGTCCCTATTTTCACCCCATTAACTGTGCAACTGTCAGACTGAGACGAACCAATGTTAAGGTGCTGCCTCAGATCAATTACATTGAGCCTTGTAATACGACTCCCGAGAAACAGCCCCTAGTTACTGAAAACTAGTTAATCATTTTTTAGTTCACACAGGTAATATCAGATATGACCAACACATCTGGAAAAGGCTGATAAATCTCACAAGCAGCAATTTACTGTGATATCCAAAGAGACCAGCATGTGCAAATTAAAAGCAACATACAAACTGCAAGAAAATCTCATATAATCATGTGGATTTATACTGCATCAAGTCATTTTACAGACATTTGTTAACTCAGGCTTTACTGCATGTCTGTCTCTTATGAACCACAGACTTGACTGCGCATTAAATGAACAGGAAAGAAAACAAGGAGTAAAACCATTTTACCATGAAGGAAAACACTTCATGCCCCCACAAAATGCAGGTAGACCTCCCAGAGCAGCAGACACAAGAGGCAAAGCATGGTTCAGCACACACACATCCCTGGCAGGCTTTGATGCCACATTGAGGCAGCTGTGAGCTCCACTGGCTGCAGTGCGAATCATTTTAGAAGTTTAGAAGCATCAGTATAGAAGCGAAACCAAATGTTTCCATTCTGTCCCTGCACATATGATTTCCTATCCATGTGTTAGCATTAGAGTAGGATCTGCATGTGAGAGGGCTATACTGTTTTTGTGTTTTCATCTCTGCATCTTCTGTTTGACCAACCATGGGCTTTTGTGCACATAAGAAATGCTTGCATGTGTGATTTGAGTAAGATGAGCCGTGACTAGAGCATATCAAATGCTTCTCCCACTACACTCTCTCACATGCTTGCACTGTGTGCTTTGGTAAATCAGGCTTAACGAACATAGTGAATGCACTCTTTCCTTTTTCCTCTGTCCTGGTCTACATAAATTTTGCTTATAGAGAAACATTTCAATATATATATTTCTCAGTGAAATTGAAATGCATCATCTAGAATTGGTGACCATTCAACCGTTACAGTTTGAGTACCAATTAATCTTTAATCTGTAATTAATCCTGTATTAATGTAATCTTACGTTCAGATTTTTAGTAGAGATGTATAGCCAGTTGGTACAACAACAGACAATCTGTCTCTTTTATGAAAATAAAAGCTTTATAAAGTGTGATTATTTTTGAGAATTACAAGAGGAATGTGATTCTTTGTGGGTACCAATATCATGATGAGACAGCATCTGAACTGGCGTGAGTGTTAGACTATATAAGCTGCTTTTAAAATGGCCTAAAGATATTTCATGAAACCTCTCAGTACTTGTATATCTGTACATAGCAACCATTGTAAAGAGACACATTGAGTGGCTTTTTAAGGATTCAGTATTGTGATCAGTATTTTAATAATTCAGTGTTTCAATAATTCCAATGATACTCTGTTTTTGTGCAATTGCTCCAAATTTGAAAGTAAGTGAAGAACATTTCCCAAGACATCATTTTTCTCCAGAAAAGTTTTGAAAGATTATACATGCACAGCATAAGAGATTTTATAGTAGCAGGTGTATTGTAAAGTGAAAGTGCCTAAAGTGACAGCACTCCAAAGTGTTTGGATCCAAAGTGAGTCTTCAAAGTACAAACAGTGCTATACTTCCCTCAATCTGCGATGAACTCCCTGATGAAAATGAAATAAAGCTGTGACATTACGTCAAAGGCCTCTTAGTTATGAGGGTAAACCAAGGCATTTTTAGAAATGGATTCATTACTACATTATGCCTTCTCCAAGTTGGTTGGAAGCCCTCAAAATGCCTACACTTGGATTTATGAGCAAAGATTTTCCCCCAACATTGATTTGTTGACAGTGATTTCTATGGGGTTCTGTGCTTACTCTAATTGCACTTTTTTTGAACGGCCCTCCATAAGCCATGGTCTCACATAACTTAGCTGCTGCTCCTAGCCCTGTGGAAATCAGAGAGACAGTGGAAGAAAGAAAGAGCGAGAGAAAGAGCACTCTCTGCCATCAGTGTGAGGGTGATTTACATT
The DNA here is from genome assembly GCA_037974445.1 of Brycinus macrolepidotus. Classification (NCBI taxonomy): domain Eukaryota; kingdom Metazoa; phylum Chordata; class Actinopteri; order Characiformes; family Alestidae; genus Brycinus; species Brycinus macrolepidotus. The sequence continues at coordinate 10,038,394 of JBBPCZ010000148.1, read as the reverse complement.
TCACACAAGCCATCCAGAAGTGAATTATACTGCAAAGCGTGCTTTCAGAGGGGGGCCGAAGAGCATTTCATAAGCGCGTCGATACCTCCAGTTCTTAAATCTCTATAAGGCAGGCGGTGGATCAAGGCTGGGTTTTCACTTCCCAAGCACTGGAAGATCTATATGTTAGACAAGCATTATATTTACTCTGCAGTAAGGATTAGATGCTCTCTCAACAGGGTGAGGGTTGGGGAATGGAGGGATTAAAGTACCCACTGTCTGCTTTAAACAACAAATAACATGTGTGGATCCAAAGAATCACATGGTATTTTATTGTGCTTTATCACTCTGGCATGCTGTATCAGCCAACTTCTGCTGAGGATTCAGAAAATATCAATTACACAGCAAGTCTGGCTTTTATAGATCTGTTTGCTGTGGCTGGAATATGTGAGAGGATGTTGAATATTAGTAAAAGGATCTTGAGGTGTTCAAATTCAGTCTGCCATGGGGCTGTGGAAAAAATATTTGTGGTGTGATTATACATACTACATATTGTGATGTCCCCTGCAATATATTAAAAACTTGTTGCTGAATTGCTGATCATCATTATATCCATGGAAACATACACAGAATTGTAAATTTAGATTTTAATTTTGATTTACATCTATAACCATCAGAATGATCAGAATGACACAAAATGTGATGCAGTTCTGTTTCCGGCTGATATTCATGAAACTTTCGGGGCTGTACCCTTGGATGCTTAGGCCTAATGCATATGTCATTTTCACACATTTGTACAACACCAGTGCGTTTTCTAGGCAGCATCACCACCCATTGCTTTAGTCCTGTTTTCCCACCTTCTTAACTGTCTGTTACAATTAGATCGGACTCCTGTAGTTATTTATTTTTCTATTAGTTAAAATTCAGTCTCTTCAGTATGCCAGAGGAGAGTCAGACATGGTTAGAGTGTGGGCTAGAGGGAGAATGTATTAGATCATTTGTGCCTGTAATTCCATTAGGAGTAAATCTGTGAATATTCCCTTTGTGATGTGTTTATACCTTTGCCTTCTTGGATATGTGAAGCTGTGCCCAAGAATGCAAAAAGACTGTGTTTGGTCAAGGCAGCTAAAATGCTGCTCTTTTGTATGGTGTCTTTGTTCTTCCTTTTATGTCTGTAAAGCAAAAGGGTGTTTCTGCTGTGGTGGAGAGGGATTTGCCTTGAACCTGAGTTGAATTCAGCTATTCAGTCACAAAACCTGGCTACGAGTACCAACCGTGAATGTGCCATCATTTCAATAACTGCTACACTCCCACACTTACAGCTGAACAGTGGGCAAAGGCCTCATGTTCAAAGCAAGGAGAACTGACCGTGCTGGCTGCTGTGTTAATCTTACTGAATAAAATGAGAAGACAAGAGCACACTGGCCCAACAAAGAGCAATAAGCCCAAATGATGTGTTTGTGTGGGCATGATTGTTGAGAGACTATGGAATCCACATTGACTCATTTGGCTTCACATATCTCTGTAGTTTCTTCTAGACATCAACGAGATCAGGTTGAAAGGCAAAGTAGACTTCTGTGTCCTGCTGCTCGGGTATTTTTCGTGAGAAAAAGATCCCAGTAATCTCACATGTGTCTCCTCTTGAATTTAATAGCCACAATTTGTGCTACACTAATTAGGCTAACACTAATGTTTGTCTTCAACTGAACTAAAGACAGGAATCTCAATTTGAACTCAAACATTTCTCATCCAATACTAACAGTCTTGTCAGTTTTGATGCTGTGAATAACTATTAGATTTTTTTTGCTCTATGAACTCAACAATAAAATTGTCATCTTAGTAGTCATTACTTGATTAGCCAACTTACCTTAGACAGCTAATAATGACATCTGCAAAAGTCATATAGTATAAAGTAGCCAAACATTTCTAATCATTTGATTAACCAATTTGACTTCTTTAGCTAACAATAACATCATAACTTGACTAGATAGGGTGGGCAGGCTGAAGACTGAGGGGCAGGTTAATCTGGCTACAGGCTGTTTTAAACAATTTTATGAAGAGCCATGTATTGCCAACACCACCTCAGCAAAGTCATAAATTGGATGCCCTTCTATTCCAGGTTGCAGGAATGTTGTTTGTCCCAGAGGAGGAGGACAGAAAGTCTCAGGAGGACAAGCACGTGGAAGGTCTATAGGGACTCCACACTTGTACTATCGTGAAAAAGATCACTCGGACTGTACATGGTCAGGACAATTACAGCTCTAATTGGAGTGGCAGCATATTGTACTGACTAGATCAAGGGTCATCATCCTATTTGCTGACTTTGGTTTTCTTAGATAGCCCGTCATGCACACTGTGAGTCTGCACACTATTTTTCCTTTCACACAGAGCAGATGGAGGTGAAGAGGTAAACATGCAAGAACATGGAAGCAGCAATGGGATAAAAAGCAGATATTAATAGGATTCGGCTAAGGCAAAGAATGAAAAACCCCTGTCTACAAAATGGAAATCTCAAAAAGGGTGTAACTCTTGGTCTTTGATATCTGTCTATTTCATACAGCATTTGCTTGCTTCCTTTTATACAGAGGAGGTAGTCCCAGAAATACTTTTCAAAGGCAAGGGCAGTTGGTAAGGTTACAGATAAGGCTTTAACTATGAATGTCCAGGGCTTTTAAAATTTAACATGAAATATTAATTACAATAAGAGTCATTAACCGGTCATAGAATATAGTTGAAATGAGCACTGGTGGCCTAAACCTTCTGTGAACACATTCATCTTTAATAACATTAATAACTACAGCACATCACGGGTCACATTTTGGAGCAGTGAACTAAAATGTTCACGACGTGTAACTCACAGGAAAAGAATAACATTGTGTTGTGTAGGATGAAAATGAACAGAGCAGTCAGTGCTATCTTGTCTGTTCTTTCAGGGGCACTGAGCAGCAGAACAGAGTTTATAGAGAAGCACTCTGTAACACAGCTTGCTTTCGCTAGGAGCTGAACAAGGCCTGAGGGAGAGATAACTGGAACTGCTATCCGGGCGTTGTCAAGTCATTCTTGCATTAAATATAATTGAGAAACTCTCAACATGTCTAGATAAAACTCTAAAACTCCATACATTATATTTCTACCCTTACCCAAACTCTTTCAAGGTTTTAGCTAATTCATATTAATTTCTCCCAGAAAGACCAGTTTCTATGGGAGCTACTGGGCAGGTCTACAGAAATGAACTTTGTTTCTACAGTGCCTGAGGAGGGGCACAGGCAGCCATATGCTGGGAGCTGCTTGGCACAGGGTGCAGAGTGGATGGCTCGGGCCCACAGGCCTGTGTGGCTCTCACATCAGTAATCCCAGTGCTCTGGGAGAGGCCTACAGCTTTGATGTCTGTCTTTTTCAAGCACTGCTCTCCAGGCAACTGCTTTGGAGCTGCAGCAACTGAGGAGTTTGGTTTATTGTCTTGAGCATAACTGTGCATGCAGGCAAGTAAATCATGCTTTTGGGAAATTTATTTGGTCAGTGTTGACCATATATCATGTGCGTGATGATGAGGTATATTTTGGTCTTTTAGTTAGAAACAGTCCAGTGGGCAACAAACATTTATGTGAATTTTACTGAATGACAGTAGGTGGAAAACAAATTACATCATGATACAAATAACACTATATAGTTTTTTTTTCTTCTGAGGATTAGAATAGAAAAGTTAGGGCACAAAATAGCCCCAGTGGTTAAAACTAATTGTGAATATGTGTTTTTAGTTAATGTTTTATAAACTTTGCTACACCTAACCCAAATCAACTGGACTTATTATGCTTGTCTGCACTGAACCATGCAGCTGGTGGGTTTTCTTCAAGTATGGACAATTTCCACAATATGTCCAGAAAATCTGTCATCCACAAGTCTTCACCACCTTAATGAACAGCCCAACCTGATTTGAATGGTTTCAGAGATGTTTTGTTGATTATTTCTACAGAGAACATTTTGACTACTGAAACTCACGACATTAGACTCACAGCTGCATTCTAAACTAAAGAAGTGAACACTGAATATGCCATTTCTGATCGACTACATCTAGGGTAAGTGAAAAAATGTATTAATTTGATATTTTGCTGAACTATTGCTTTTTGAATGTCATGTCATGGCTCATATTTACGTTTACGGGATTTAGCAGACGCTCTTATCCAGAGCAACGTACATCAGTGCTTTAGTAATCCACATCTGTTCTTCATACCTGTAAAGCTATACTTAAATCAACATCTGCTTTTAACCAAGTTATTGCTAGCTAAGTTGCACACCTTAACAAACCCTGTCAAAGAGAAAAAAGCGAGTCAGAGGTTAATACACAAGTAAGGAAAAACAGTTAAGAGGGTAAGTGCCGGGGAGATTTTTTTTAAACATATAGGAAAAGATGTATAAGAAATAAGCGAGAGGACTGGTTAGTCACCAAGATGCTCCTTAAAGAGGTGGGTCTTCAGACGACGCTTGAAGAGAGCAAATGACTCCGCAGATCTGATTGCAAGAGGGAGTTCATTCCACCACTGCGGGGGGCAAGACTGAAAAGAGTCTTGATGAATGTCTTCCTCTTCTTTTGATCAACAGAGGTTCGAGACGAGCGGTGCTTGAAGCTCCGAGAGGACGAGAAGTGACACACTGCTTGATCAGTGCAGATAAGTAAGGAGGTGCAAGTCCATTCTTGGCCTTGAAAGCAAGTGTTAAGGTTTTGAACTTAATGCGAGCGGCCACAGGGAGACAGTGAAGGTTATGTAGTAGAGGCGTGGTGTGTGAGAATTTAGGAACATTGAAGACTAACCTCGCAGCTGCATTCTGAATCAGCTGAAGTGGTCTTGTTACCTTCAGGGGCAGTCCAGCCAGTAAAGAGTTGCAGTAGTCCAGCTATTTGTCTTGCTATTATGAATATTGCTTATCTTTATATCTTTATCATATATAAATTGGTAGGTTGCTAATATAATTTATATTCCTGACTGTTTTAATCACGTTATAAAGAATTAGTTATAAAAATCAGTATGTGAAAGAACAGCTATAAAATTCGTAATAGTGAACATGAGCCACAAATGCCAAAGGCACTGTTATCGAAGTCATTTGATGTCTATGTGACGGCCTTAGAGAGGATGACATTTACTTAACTAATCCTCAGAGCTATGATACCCATGGGACTAATTACTAATAAACTGCTCCACAGAGAGATGACAATTTTCTTCACTGTGATTATCAAGACAACAATAAAAACACACACAATCTCAAAAGCCTGAAAACAAGGGGAGGGTTTGCAGTGGGTTCACTTTAAGATACTGTCAGGGTGCTTAAAGCGAAAAGGTTTCTCAGGTGGCTTAGCTTCCAACTGAGCATGAAATAAAAAATAAAAAAAAACCTTCAGATCTTCAGTTACCTGACTCAAATGTCCATGAAATGAAAACGAGAAATTCACCAATGGGAAATGTGCACTGAAGCATCAGATCACTTTAAGAGGGTAAAAAAAAACAAACAAACACAGACACTATTCTGCATCTCCTGGCCAGTGACCTTTAAAGTAAACGGAATGGCAGAGGTTAAGAGTCTGCCATAACCACACCTAAACCTCTTTTTGGCACAGCACAAATGCCAGAAATCTTTTGGGTTTTAACAGGATGAAGTTGGAGTTAAACCTGAGAGCATGCTCATTAATATTAAACTGACCTATTGTTTTGCCACTGTGACTCACGCTGGTGAGCTAGGCCCTGATTTCACTACAAAGGATCAGTATAAATTACTGTTAGCGGTTGTTGCCTTGTTAGGGAAATGGTGTTTGCATGTTTGCAGTGGATGGGAGGGGGAAATAATCTGCATAAGCCATTATTTATATTCAAGCTTTGTCCTTTATGATGCTGCTTGGCTTTTGCCCCAAGCTCTTTCTGAATATACTACTCCTACTGCAAGTATTAATATCAGTGATAGCATCAACAACACAAAACATGCATATTCAGAGCACGAGAAAGTAATACATCTCCCCACAAATTAATCTGGGGGGACTAGTAGGAATGATCTTTTGCAGGGACTCTTCACGGTTCTTGACTGTTTAAGGTCTCCAGGCTGCCTTTCGCTAATAGTCTCCATCTCCACACTCCACTGGAGGTCGTGTGGACTGTGGGGAGGAGTGACCAGCGTTTTTAGAGCTAGGATCAGCTCTCACAGCCAGCGTGCAGCTGCTGCCCAGCCTGGGTAACGTTTTGGTCAGGCTGCATGTGGAGCTGTGATGGCTTTTTCTCTTCACCTCTGTGGACAAGCTAATGAGAGTCTGCCCTTAAAGATAAACTCACACACAAATAAAAGTCTGGAGAAATTTTCGGAGCTCAAAGCAGCATAACTTTACATAGAGCATGTCTAATGGTGCATGGCAACATGAGCTTATGATCTATGTTGTTATGAGGGAATATTCCTTCATTTGCAGCCAGCAGGTAGTCCTTATTGATGACATTACTAAAACCTCACTAACATCTCTGATTCACTTTTATGCTTAATATGAGTCCTTAATACAATTGCATTCTCAAATGAGCTTGAGAATGAGCTTGGCAATGGAAATAGCAGTGGCAGAAGGACTCGTTGTCATAACAACGTATTCTCTACACAGCAGCTCGACCTATCCACTCAAAGTATGTGCAACGTCATGGTGTCCACGGGGTTCTGTGCCTACGTGCTGTGAGGGTGTGAACGGGTTCATGACAGGACAGAGAACATAAATAAAAGCAGCTGAGACAAGTGTCTGAGAATAGCAAGTAGGAAGGCACAATCAAAGAAATAGTTTGGGAAAAAGACATCAGATTTACATTGTTTTCCCCCTTACCTCAGCCACGATGTGTTTGTCGCATGTTTGCTTCTTTAGTTTTGCACTGCAGTTACTGTCATTCTGGGTAACTGCATATTTAAATCACTAAATGACTTGCCTCACAAGAGCAAGGTAAGTTTCTACATATTGCATTTCCATCCATCAGCACCATCCATGCTGGAGCCTATCCCAGCAGTCATAGGGCTAAAGGTGGAGAAACACTCTTGGCAGGTCACCATTATGTTGCAGGGTAGACACATAGACAAGCACATTCACACACACAGTTACACCTAGGGGCAGTTTCACATCTTCAGTTCACCTGACATGCATTAGAGGAAGCCAGAGCCCCCCACGGAAACCCACTCAGACACAGGGAGAACATGCAAACTTCACACAGAAAGGACCCTTGGCCGTCCAGGCCAGATATCAAACCCAGGGCCTTCTTGCTGTGAAGCGACAGTGCTCAGATCACGTTTATTTATTCATCTAATGACATCACTTTCACTGTATGAACCTGAACATGACAACCATGTGATTTCAGTTTTCCTCACCACTTTCAGATGAGAGCAACAATTGCTACATGCTCCAACTAATGATTGTGTACATCATATATATCATATACATCATATATACACCCAAAGGTTCTAGCTCCTCCAATGATTACATCTTCCTGGTGCCATGGAAGAAAACACTCCAGCTCCAGATTACTTTTGCTGTTTCCGTTTCTGTTCTGCTAAAGTAGCATCAGCGGTGTGTTTTACTTGTAAATGGTTCTTGGGACTCCCTGTACATCTGCAATAAATAAATTCATCATTGCATTTGCTGGAAACACCTTTTATCAGGAGAGACATTAATGGACCTTGCCATTTAAAAGCTGTATTCAAACGAGAGGACAGACTCATAGCAACAAGGCAAAAGCATTTGGGCTTCAGCTTACCTTACTACAGAAGGTTCTACGGATCAAGCAAGGAAAATGCATTAACAGCAATAATAAAGTTAATGGTATTAATTATTTAACACATTAACGCCATCACACTGTAAAAAGGTGGAAGGTGTTTTTGATGTTTTCAATGGCTATAGTCTTCTTGTGTTTGTAAGCCACAGTAGCCTTGTAGCTAAATAAAAACTAACACTATCATCTCATGTACATGTAGTACACTGAATGCAGGAGATTATTAAATAGACTTGCTTATGTAGTCTCTGACACGGTATGAGTTGGTGTTATTTATAAAAATGGGCAAATGTACAGACAGAATTTTTCCTACAAAGATTGAAAGTCAGTGGAAGTCAGCCTATTCTGTAAAGACATTTCCAAAACTTTTCTCAGCCCCCTCAAACGAATTCTAGCTCTTTATTAAATAAAATGGTGCAGACTTGTCAGTGTGGTTGTAGGTCACAGTATGACTTACTGTGGGCTATAAAAATGAACAAAATTCAATGTAGCTAGCTGAATGCTGTGGGCAGCCTTTTTAGACAACATTTTCTTTTTTCTCAAACCACATCGGGAGCAGGAGTATGGATCTGTTTCTGTGAAAATGACAAACAAAATGTCATAAGTAGAACGTAACTGTAACATTCTCCTTCATCCATTTTAGGGCTGGTTCTTCTCTCACGTGGAGACGCTGAGCATGGAGAAGAATTTAATCACAAACAGGGATTTATTAACAAAAGAATAAGAAAAAGGAGACTAACAAGACTAACGAAATTAACAGAACACTGAACTAACACAGGGACTAACAAAATGAAACAAACTAAAGCAAAAAAGAGACTGGGGTGTAAAATATATAAACACAAAGGGGCCAAAATCACAAAGCAAGAAGCACAGGGCAAATTTTCAAGCCAAAAATAAAGAACAGAGCAAAAACGCCAATCCAAAATCACAGAGCAAAGATAAAAGCACATGGAGAATGTAAACAACAGAGAAGAAAACAGGGCGAGGCCAAAAAACTGGGAAAAGACAAGGAGAATATTACAGTAACCTGATCAGAGATCAGTCCTCCTTACTACACTTTGTGAATACCAGCGCTGGTGTTGTCTGAATGGCTGTAAGGGTGAAGTTTTGTTCATTTTTTATACCATAATTAGTAAATCATACTGATTTACATTGCACGTCAACAAGTCTGCAACAAGCTTTAATGAAGACCTGGATGCGGTTTGAAGTTGATGACATACAGAAACAGTTTGGGTGACTTGACATGTTTGTTAGTTACATTAGCCTTTTTTCCCCGGCACCAATCAAAAGAAGCACAACGTGGACACTATCAATGTCTTGGCTGCTACCTCTACTGCATCTGGGGTAAGTGGAAGACTGTGGAAATGAGATTTTCCACCAAACCAACTCAGTAGGGTTTGAGGTTTATTATGTTTTAGGCCTGTTAATTGGTTTGTAAGTTTCCATTACGGATTACTTATATTTGTCTCCAGTGCAAAACTAAAGAGGCAAACTATGGACAGCAAACATATCATTTCTGATGAATTAAGTGGGAAAAATTCAGTAAAAGTAGGTTTTTAACCAAACTCTTGCTCCAGTGTTCTAGTTTGGGCTGGATTTGGCAGCACATGAACTGAGCCACACAGTGAACCAAGAGCAGAGGCAGTCATGCTGTTGTTTTAGCTTGTAGCTGTGCTAGACTTGCATGCAGGACACTCTTTCAGAGGTAGCTGCTCAGGCTCAGGCTGCAGTATGAGTGCAGCATGCAGGCCGTTGAGCTTCTCTGTGCACTCTTGCCTCACAGGCTCCCTCTCCTGTGATGAGAGCCGGTGCTCAGAGCAGAGAGCAGACACAAGCTCCTCTAAGCCTGCTGGATGAAACAGATCCACTCACTACTGTAACCACCCCTCCCACACATACTGCTATTCAACAGGGATGCGCCAGGTCTCAACTTTGCCTCTTCCCTCTCTCTCCGCCCCACCAATTACCTTAATCCTGCTAGGTGCCCAGGGTGCATATGCCATGAAACCTTCTTCTTTTAGTTTTTGTTTAACTGTTCTCACACTTTCATAAAATGGAATGTGATGAATTCATTTTTTGTCGAAAGAAATCTCATTCTTCTTGATACAGAAAGAAATTGTAATGTAAAGATAATTCATGAAGTAACTAACTTTGTAATTATGTAATTATATTTAATAATTAATAAAAATATATTTTTGCATTATACTCTGTGCCTAAATGGTTCTTGGCTTGGACATATGGTTCTATAAAAGAACTTGAATTGGTAAAGAATCAAAGTTTTATCGATGCTCTTAAACCTTCTCACTGATATTTCACATACAAACAGTTTGAACAAACAGCCACTGAAAGATTCTTCAGAGAACCAAGAGGATCCTCCAAAAGGGATCACTCCAAAGGACCCTTTGTGGTGCTTTTATTTTTAAAAACATCTAGCAGGACAACAACAATAACTCTACTCTTCTAAGGGTTACAACTTTTTTCTGTTGCACTTATAGTTCTTTCTCTTTTCCATTTTTGCCCCTTGCTCTTATTTCTGCCTCTAATAATAATGATAATACATTTTATTTGTCAGCGCCTTTCACGACTCTCAAGGTCACTTTACAGGAAATATAATACAATATACAAATTTACATAAAAAGACATTTAAATAGAAGGTGATGCATTTCCCTCTAAGTCCATGCGACCATGGTGTCCCTTCTGCCTATCATTTGGAATAGTTTGCGTGTGGTGCAAGGAGCGGCAAGATTATTTCTGCAGAGTCGGGGCCTACAGGTGCCAGAACAATTGAGTTGTTATGAAGCTGGCACTCCTGGGAGAAGGGGACATGTTGGTCACGTCAAACCTTCCCAGATTTCATCTGCTGTGAGGGAGAATTAGAAAGCTGTAGGAAGTGCGTTTCATTTGCTGCAGATGGCATTCGCACTTTACAGTACGTTAATTATGCGAGAGGCGCCGGCCGAAAGTGAGTGGCAGCACTTTTAGCCTGCTGCTTATGTCATCAGAAACACTTTTTTTTTTACAGCCTGGCCAGGTTTATTTTGACACTTCAGTCAAGAGCACAGACAGCCACGGGGCACAGCACGCTAATTATCTTTATCTAACTTTAGCTCACCGATAACTGAAAGGTATTGTGATTGCCTCGGTGTGCTTTGAATTCATTTGTTTATCAGACAAAACCTTTTATATCCTCATGAACTGCTGCTGCCTGCACATATAAATGGAGCAGACACCTCTTTCCCTGTGGCACATTTCAAAGTGACCTTGCCGAAGCCATATCAATTCGGTGGAAGTGGTCAACAACAGCGTCATGCTTTAGCCCACGAGAGGACTGGTTCAGGAATGAAATGGAGAGGGAAGGCGACTAGTGTGTCTATCTGATCATTTCAAAATAGTTTATGGTATTTTCTGGAAAAAAAAAAAATGTGAGGATATATTTAGGTGCTCAAGTACCAGTCAAGGACGTAGCTTGTTAGGTTCGGACTGATGGGCTTACAAGACTTAACTGTAATGTCTGCCAGTATTACTATTAATAAAGCTCATGAATATTTACATAGCTTTCACACTTATCATGCATATTCCTTCATAAACAAGTTTTACTTTAATCTTTGAATTCTTGGTTTAAAATATTCTGAACCTGCAAACAAATGGATTTTAATGCTCAGCTGTTCCTGGGAAATGTCTTATTTTCATAAGTAATCCAGTTTCTATAAATAATACATAGAAAAGGAAGATGGGCAATTTGCTGTGTACTGTCGCTGATGAGCTCGTCTTGCCACAGTGTTAAAACTGTTTTCAAATGCTCTACAAAAGTCGTATGTGGCAGAGTGCTGTAACAGGGCAAAAATGTAAATGTCAGACAATTAATTATTCATCAGATTAAGAGCATGAAGTGAGTTTTAGGGAGGATTATGCTCATTAAAAGACTACATTAAACACAGCACACATACCCTGTCCTAAAACAAATTCAGACATTCATTAAGCTCTGGAGGATGCAGGATTATTTTTGCATATCACTCTAATTCCAAATAATTCGAAATTGTGTCTTAAAGTTGGGACATTTGTCATTATATCATTGAAAAACAACATTTATATAGAATATTATGATTAAGACACACAACCGACTGAATTACACAATGTACCTTTTTTAGAGTCTTTATATAAGAAAATCTTTAATAATGTGTAAATTAAGGATACGTAGTTATGTGAATGATGATATATATTGTCAAAAAGCAATACACAGTGCAGCCCATGAGAAACATATTGGTGTACTATTGGCTCTGCTCAGTGCATTTACAGGTAAAAACATTTAGACCATAAATCTAAATGTGTTTACATGTAAATACACTGAGCTGCGAGTTTATTAAGTACACCTACCTTGTATTTACACTCATTGGACACATTATCAGGTACACCAACCATGCACTTGCACATATAGGTTTACAGTTACTGACTATAGCCCATCTAAGGCTGTGCAATTATTGGCCTCACTCTACCCCATGCATCAGTGGAAAGGGACCACCAGAGAACCGCCACTTACCGGACTTTATTTAGGTGGTGGGCCATTCTCAGGACAACGATGATACCAAAATGGGAGTATGTTAGTGTTGGTCTGGCATAGTGTATTAGTCACGATGACATTTGTGGAATTTGCATATATTTACCAGATACTTTAGTTCACATCTAGTTGATGAACCTTGTAAGTTTACATTTACAGACTATGGCTTTTCCTTTTCATCTTTTCCATGAACAGTTATTGTTTGTCCCACTCTAGTCCGCTGGTCAGTTTCTGACCATAGCACTCTTGGCTGCAGAGTGTTGGGTGATAGATACACAGTGACACTGTTTAATTTTAATTTTAGTTTCAGTGTTTATTATCTCACAAACTCTGGTGTCATACTTGTGTTGAGAAATAATATCTGGTCAGTGATATCAAATGGTCATGCCTTTCCACTGAACGCAGAGCAGAGGGTAGAGGTGGCTAATAATTGTTGAGCAAGAGATGGGCTAGTAACTGAAAACTGCGAACCTCCAAAGTGCACCTATGTGGTAAAATGTCCAATAAAATGGCCAGTGAGTGTAGGCAAGTGTACCAAATAAACTGGCCACAAAGTTTAAATTTGGTCAACTATATAATCTCAACCGTTTAATAGAAAGCCCAACTACACTGTATGGGCAAAAATATTAGGACACTTGAATGTCCAAAATGTCTTAGTATGCTGAAGCATTAAGATTGCCCTTCACTGGAAGTAAGGGGCCTAGCCCACACCCTGAAAAACAGGTGTGTCCCAATACTTTTGTCCGTATAGTGTATAACAAGGGATGTATGTATACATGCATGCTCCATGCATCAGTGCATAGCCTCTATAGAAGCCTTCAAATTACCTGACATTGTCCCGAACTATTTAAGTAATTACACTAAGACTGACCACACAATGCTACTGTGCGCCTGATTTATCACTGAACAAGTGTCAGTCTACGTTAATTCAATTCAGCACATGTAAGCAAGAACAAAGGCAAGAAAGAGACCTGCAGGTTTTAGTGCAATTTTCCAGCTCATCTACCCAGCACTCCGCACTGTGGCCCTGTGTTAGCAGCTGTAGTGGGGTGGGAGGTGGGGAGGAGCAGGATGGGTGCCTCTTCCTCTGCTGACTCAGAACATGGCAGCTCTCTTGCTCTCTCTCTCTCTCTCTCTCTCTCACTCACACACACACACACACACACACACACACACACCCTTCCCGGCTCCACCAGGCCCACCCTAAACCTACCCTTGGCCCACATGATCTTTCTGATGAACTCGTGCTATCGTTTCACTATCCTGCTTCTCCTGGATGTTTTCTAGTGGAGTATGGCTGTGTTATGCTCATCAATGAATTTTAGAAAGTTGTCAGTATTTGGTGTAGGTTTCAGACTTGCAAATTTGCGCTGTGATTTCTGTGAACTTACACAAGTTCTCCCCTCGCCCAAATGTAGCCAATCAGCTGAGACATTTGATGTCTGAAGTTTGCTTTGTTAATTTTGTACTTGAGCTAAAGGGCTCATGTAACTTAGCATTTCACTGTATGATATATAGTAACTCATAAAACCATGACTGGAATATTGTACTAACTGGAACAAATGGAACAGGACTAATGGAAATATGGATTAAATTCAGGCTTTAAGATGGCAGTAGTGCTAATGCTAGTTGTTCAAAGGCGAACTGTGACTATTAGATATAAGAAATCAGTACAGACCATTAATATACAAAAAAACAAGGAAAAAAACACAGGTTTGTGATAATGCTTTACAATAATGCATAACATTAGTAATATGTTAGCATTAAGCTAACAGCACTGGGTGTGAACATTTTTGCCCTTATGCTAAGTATGGCATAATAATTAAAATATATGTTAATATATCACAGATATATTTATGCCATTACTTACTGTCTGTGTAAAGAGGCGTTACATAGAGCTGCCACTGTTTAACATCTGACAGAAACCCACTGGTTAGGCTGTTGGAGATGTTCTCCCTCACAAAAATTACATGGTGGTTAAAAATCCAAACCAGTTTCAAGAACCTTATTGTTTCTAATCAAAACACCACTTTTGTACTTACAGCATTAAATAACCTAAACACACTGACCTTAAATGTACAACAAAGGGTGCTGACCAGATCACCTACATAAGGATTTCCAGAAACAAAACACAACAGAAAATAATGCTAGGGCCGCCATGGAAGCCTCCTACAAGGATCCATGAATGATCCTTCAATAGGCTCTGGGCACAAAGCCTACATGTAGGAAGCCAAGCATATTTTAACCAGGCTCTTAGGCACAAGGGGGATTAGCTAGAAATCAAAATCAATTCAGTTTCATAAATCATGCTTTCACATGAATATCGGCAAGCCTAGTAGGACTGTAAAAAAAAATCGCATGATGCGCTATTGTGGCTGTAATGTTTTAGGATTAATTATTTTTTTCCCAAGCAAATTTTAAGTCTTTATTTATATGCTGCATGGCAAAGGCTGTTTGGAGTGTATGGGGTATGGGGTAGAAAAAAATGTCACATTAAAAAGAAGAAGTATAATTAAGTTTCCTTCTGGCCCTGGTTCATTTTGTTTCACTGAATTTGAATAAACAATTTTCTATGAAATGAATAATTCAAGACAGTTCAAACTCAGAGGGTGTTCTCTATAAAATGTGAAATTAGAACTTTTTAAGGCCTAAAGAAAAGGCGGCGGAAAGGACGAATTGACATTCAGTGTAGGGGTTTAGATTTCTGTCACTGAAACGGGATGGACTAAGAAAGTTCCATCCTATTCTGTAATCTCATAACCTTGTTACGAAGAACTGGCCCTTCATTATGCAAACTGTTTGATACGTACGAGCCCAGCCCTCCATTTACAATTACGTGCCCCTGACATTCATTACGAAATCGAATAATGAGGTGAGAAATGTTCTTTAGTGAAAATGAGCTGGTGGGTCACTCAGATTAGGCCCAGAATAAATTCTCAGAATTTGGTTACCAGGCCTGAATAAAAGTGAAACAGATGTCCTGAGTTTTGTGCATTTGTGCATTGTGAGTTTTACCCCATTTCTCGGCTTTTCTAAGATTCCTATCACTTTCAAGCAATCCTCTTTAATCTCCCTTGAGGTTGTGCAGTGTGATGAGTGTATGTGTGCTGCCTTATTTTGAACATGACGTCAAAACGCCTTTCCCTCACTCTCGTTCCCCCCCAGCATGTCAGGATAAAGAGAGATGATGATCAGAGAGCTCAGGCATTGAAAAGTTGAGCTCACATTAACATAAGAGCCCACAAGGTAAACTGAATCTTGGCTTTTGTTTTCGAATTCCACAGCGTTCATCTTTTTCCCCTCTTCTTCTCCTCACAGTGTTTACATCGAAGCTGCTCTTAAATGATTCTTTGAGCTCATGCTCTCTGAGCCTGTTCCTGGCAAATGCACTTCTTCCATCAAGGCGAAAAAATAATTCACTGTACACTGGCGCCTTTGAGACGCCAGCCAAAAGATGCAACAAAAAAGCTCTCCTGTTCATTGTTCTATTGAATTTCCTTTTTTAAAACCGTATTTCCATTTCCGGTGCTAAAGAAAGATGGCTCCAGTAGAGACACAAACCTCTGGTGTAGTGTGTGATCCACTTCATTTAAATATTTGTATGTGGACGGGTGGGGGACCATTTCCCCCAAGCATGGGGAATACTGTATGAATAGCAAATGACGGCTGAGCGGAAAGGGAAGGAGGCGGAGACTCAGGGACTGGATGTTGGAGGTTGAAATGGAATCAATCACGCAGAGAAAGTCGTGGCAGTGAGGACATTGGGCCTGTCAGAATCTTCCGCCCTCCCCGCCGCGTGATCTATCCATGGTGACGGCGGCAGTGGAGCACGGGCGAGGGCGGCGAATTGGACGCAGGGTGAATGGAAACGTTGAGAGCTGTCCTGCCAGACGGCCGGTTTGGGAAATAAGATTGTTTTTTTTCCCTCCCTTTTTCAAGATGAAATCATTTGACATGGCATATTCCTGAGGGCACAGAATGGATGTGCAGGGACTGAAGGTTATGAGTTATATGGAAAAGAGAACAGCGCCTTTTTTATTGTAATGTGCAACAGAGGTGAAGAGGTCCAGGTTAAAGACAGGTTACACCTGAGTTATAACAGTAAGGACTAGGGTCTGGTCAAGATGACAGTTTTGTCACCAATCGATTTTTAAAAATTCCCATAACTCGTGATTTCAGCAATATAATAGTAAAAAAAGTGAAACAGAATTAGTTTTAGTTAAACAATACTACACATGATGAGCTGATTATCAGATGGCAGATGTGAATAGTCCCATATGATTGTCAGCTCATACTTGTTACTTATCTTAAATAAAAGAGTAAATTATCACAAAGTCTAAAATAATATAATTGTCCCAGTATAGGTAGATCCTCTCAGAATTCTTAGCATTTATGTTGGTTTCTTTTATTATTTTTCTTTTTCTTCTGTTTTCTTTAAAAAAGCTTCATGCTTTGTTATCCTCATGATCAAAGTTTGAATGCATTTGACATGATTTAGTGCTTTAACAGTAATTGTATTTTGTGTACATTTACCTATTCAGTCTGCCTTGCTATAATAAAGAGTCTAAAATTTGCGTCTAAATGTTGGCAAATTGTATCAACCAATGAGATACACAAGCAAAAAAAGGCAAACACTCAGAACATTTTCTTGTGGTACCTTTCTTTACTAGGTGGGGGGCTAACTCAGACAGACAACAAGACAGACAACATCTTAGCCAAAAAGCACTTTAAATATCAGATGACACTCTTCAATATCAACAAAGTGCTTAATCTAAAACCTGTAGCAGCCCATCTATTCACTCAGCACAAAGCATTCATTTGACATTACAGCTGCCATTATGTTTATTTTGTTTGTTTGTTTTGTTTTGTTCATTTTTTTTCTGCCATCATCGCTCTTGTTAGTTTCTACCAACAGGACCCACTTCATCTGTGCCCTGGACCCACTTCAACCCCCCTACAGCCATCCCCAGGTTCCATCCTCCAGCAGAGGCATGAGTCAGCCAACGCACCCCCTCCAACAACTGCAGCTGTTCCACTGCCTCCATGCTTCCCCAGGAGACTTCAGCCCACATTCCTGCCCAGCCAAGCTCACACTATTAAGTCCACAGGCGCTACGTATGCTCACACAAAGTAACAAACCACTACTGCACAAAGTCTTCGCTGTTCATCATACCTCTCAAAATAGGTAAGCTAAGAGTGAACAGGACAACTAGACAATGCTAAATGTATTTAGATGAGATCTAGCCTGAATAATTAGAGTACTTGAGTATTTGTTTCCTTCTCTAGTTTATGGAAGCCTTGTGTTTTGTTAACCCTTTAGACTCCAGACCTAGGAATCCTAGACACTCTTATGAATACAATTTTTAGAGACCTTTTAATTACTGTTTTAAACAAAACCATGAGAAAAGTGCCATTTACAATGATGTGATTTCCTCTGTTTTAGCATATTTGTCACACTAAATGGTTCTTGATCTTCATGCTAAATGGAATATAAGACGAAGTGAACACAAGAAGACACAAAACACCTCATTCAAAAGACCATTTCGTATCATATTGAAGGAGAACGGTTTTGCAACACCTATTTCATTCATGTGCAAAAAGTAATTTTCCACTAAAGGGGGCATTTGGCAGACGACCTTTTACAGAGCGACTTACAGTCATTAGTTACAGGGACAGTTCCCCTGGAGCAACTGAGGGTTAAGTATCTTGCTTAAGGACACAATGGTAGAAAGTGGGGGTTTGAACCCGCAACGTTGTGGTCATCGGGTTCACAGGCAAGTGTTTTAACCACTAGGCTACTTCCACCCAAACTTGATAACTGTTTGAGCAGCCTTTTCTAGCAACAACTACAACTGAACACTTCATAAAAGTGGAGATCAGTCTTTCACATTGTTGTGGAGGAATTGTGGCCCACTCTTCCGTGCAAATTTGCTGTAATTCAGCCACACGGGGTGGCTTTCAAGCACGAACTGCTCAAACAAGGTCCTGCCACTGAATCTCAGTGGGGTTCAAGGAAGGACTCTGGCGAGTCAAATCCAAAACCTTCGTTTAGTTTCTTTTGAGCTATTCAGAGGTGGACTTGCACTTGCACTTTAGACTAAACTTCCTGCACAACTCAGGTGTCTCACTGTACTGCTTGTTGAGACACTTCAGCCTAGGCCAGCTGGTGGCCTGATGGTTAGGGAGTTGCCCCTGTGATCAGAAGGTTGTGGGTTCAAATCCCAGGACCACTGAGATACCCTTGAGCAAGGTACCGTCCCCACACACTGCACCTCAGGTGTTGTGTCGCTGGCTGCCCACTGCTTCACTCAGGTGAACGGATTAAATGCAGAGAAAAATTCCTCACTGTTCACACCGTATACTGTGCTGTGGTATGGAACTCATTGAAAGCACGTTACATTTGACATGTAGGTCAGTTACTCATGCAAACGCATGTCAGGTGGACAAAGTCAATGTGAATCAGAAATCAAAACACATTTTCCTCCATTGCGGTGATGATCACAATGAACATTTCTTGTCATGATAGCTAATGTTTTTGTGTGTGTTTTGGATGGGGGGCAGGGGGTATGACAATATTATTTTTCCATGGACGCCAATGCGCAGGGATGTCATCAAAACTCAGAAGATGTTTTAGCTACATAAAAAAAGTCCCAACTCTAATCACAGAAAACAATAACTTTAATTTTAAATAATTTATGATAAATCATGCTTGATATAATCAGGAATATTAAGTAACAAGGTAAAAAAAAGATACATTTTGATTTCAGATTGAAACTCAACCAACAGCTTCTTTGCGAAGCGTGAGTGCACTGTAAAATACCACAAGCCAGTTGTTTTGCTCTGGGTTACTAAGCTCTTTTGAAGGATAATGGAAATGAACAACACCATCTGTAGCGGGGCATTTTCGTGAGTGCTAAACATAGCATCGGTGTTATTTTTATGGTCTTTATTATTAGACAAACGTGAAGTGGACTGCACATGCCATGGCATGATGTGTTTTGCACCATGCATTTTGAGATCCATTAAAAATCTCATAGGTGGCAACATTTTGTTATGGGAATACAGTGAGTCTTTTGTAAAAGATTTTATTTAGATTTAATTTAATCTCTATGAAATATGAACAGATTACAGATCACATACATTCATTACATATTTTATTTCACAAGGTGTGAGATCCAACAAAATGAGTGCCAAATCTGACTTCTTTCAGTGCAGATTGAGCCCTGTTTGGTTGCTGGATAGTTGAAGATATTGATGGACTATAAATGCAAGAACTGGTCAGAAGTGATGATGGAGAGAAAGTCGGACTTGATTTGTTATCCACAGGGCTTTGTTTGATATCCACAGAAAAGGTCTGTGTCTACATATTTGATGGATAACTTTTAAAACTTTTTAAATGTCAAATTTTTTAACCTTTCGGGAGGACTTGTGGTTTTTATATTTGGAATACTTTTAAAGAACAGCTGAGCTTTAAATCCTGCAGGTGCAGTTTATATTGACACTATACTGAGACTGTTCTGTGAAGCTTGTGTGATGATGTGTAAAGTGTCTCTCCGTGATTCGTTTTGTCTCAGTGATTCAGTGAAGAGGAGAACTCCTTAAATCACTCCACTATGAAACAAAGTCAAAGCCTCTTGGGGGATAGTAAGGAACTCTCATATATCAGATGGCATCATCTAATCACACTTGGCACTGCTTGCCTCTCTAAAGCAATACAGTACATTAGCCCTAACACAGGCTATCGGCTTTGTCTTCCACTAAACCGTCCAAGCAGATGTGGCATGCTCCCAAATCAATTAAGTCCTCAATTAGACCCTATAAATGGACTTTGCTCTCATTTGGATCACTGAAGGTAAAGTAAATTCAGTCTTACACCTTTGCTCTTGAGAAAAACGAATGCAGCGTTATATCCACAAGAACGACTGCTGTAACCCCCAAAGAGGGACTTTTGGTATTAAGTGGCTATTGAAATGGATTTAGCTAGTTTGTAGCAAATATTGCAAACAGTGCTGCTAAAAATATTGATAGGCCAATTACCAAGCTCCCAAGAGTCTGAGAAACTTTTATCAGCTGTCTTTTTGTAAGTGGAAATATCTATATTGTAGATACTGAAGCTGCACTACATGGACAAAGCACTATATTGTGTTTTCAGTCCATATGGACGTAGAGAGACATCTTGCATAACAAAAGGGGAGGCTATTGCATTGCTGCCCATGGCACAGTGGTGTCACATACTGTAGGTACTGGCTCAAGAACACACCCATGACCCACAGAAAGATCTGTATATTTATCTTCCTTTCATTCACATTGCATTTCATCCATGATAATCATTTTTCAAATGGATCCTTCACAAGCTGCAACATGATATATTTATTATGTTATGTTACAATACATAGTCTAATGGAAATATTCAGGTTAAGGGAGTAATTCAACCATACATGCTGATGTTGTTAACAATTAATGGAATCCAGTAGTCATCAGTTAGAATGTTATCAGTTAAATCATGGTAATCGCCAGTGTTGTGCATGAACCTGTTCCTGTTCCTGTTTTTCGTGAACGCTGAACTGAACGAATCAGTTTACAAATTATGAACGTGAATGTGAGTGACGTTCACTCTGGCGAGACTAAACGCCGCTCACGTTTTACGACAGTTTTAAAGTTTGCTGATTACAGGCTAGGATGGCTGGTGCTTAGGGGCAGCTGGTAGCCTAGTGGTTAGGGTATTCGCCCTGCGATCAGGAAGTCATGGGCTCGATTCCCAAGACCGCTAGGCACCTCTGAGGTACCCTAGAGCTAGGTACCGTCCCCACACACTGCTCCCCGGGTGCCATGTTCCTGGCTGCCCGCTGCTTCACTTGGTGAATGGGTTAAA
>JBBPCZ010000148.1:9985821-10006085 GCA_037974445.1 Brycinus macrolepidotus | reverse complement strand
GGGCACAAATTCCCACAGAAACTCCAAACTCTTGTGGAAAGCCTTCCAAGAAGAGTGGAAGCTGTTATAGCTGCAAAAGTGGGACCAACTCTATATTAAAATCTATGTATTTGAATGCAATGTCCCTGTTGGTGTAATGGTCAGGTGGCCCAATATTTTTGTCCATATAGTGTAGATAGATAGATAGATAGATAGATAGATAGATAGATAGACAGATAGATAGATAGAGATAGACAGATAGATACTTTAATGATCCCAAAGGAAATTCAAGTTACCACAGTCGCATTCACAACAGTACTCAATACACATTGTTACAATAATTTCCAAAAATTACAAAACATACAGAGCTAAACACTGATCTATACTACACATAAACTATACATAAAGTGCAATATTGGCAAAGTCAGATTAGAGACTCATTGTAGAGTCTAATGGCAGCAGGGAGAAATGACCTCAGATAGCGTTCACGTGAACAGCGCAGCTGTTTGAATCTGCTGTTGAAGGTGCTCCTCTGTTTGTTCAGTGTGTGATGCAGCGAGTGAGAGGAATTGTCCAGTATAGCCGGAATTTTCTTTAGTGTTCTGTTTCGGACCATTGTTTCAAAAGAGTCCAGATGGTCTCCCAAAACAGAAGCAGCTTTCTTAATGAGTGTATTGATCTTTTTGGAATCTCTGGTGGTGGTATGGTTGCCCCAACACACCACAACATAAAAGATTGCCCGTGCTGCCACAGACTGGTAGAACTGCTATAGCAGAGAAAAAACACTTTTGGTTCCCTAAACAACCTTCCAGTGGACAGTCATATATTAATATATAAAAAACCACTTTTGCAATGATCCCTTTCCACTGTATGGTACCGACTCGCCTCAACTGTCCTCACTTTTGGGTATCTGGAATCTTGCTTATTTTCTACTGCAGTTAGTACCTCCTTGACGTAGCTGGTGATGCTGCAAGAAGAATGTTCAACATGACAAACACAGCAGCATTGGAGAATACGGAAAAGATGTTTTTGAATCGTGAATCAAGAATCAATCAGTGACAAGAAAATGTGTGGTTGCTGTATTAGTTGGTGTTTTTAAAAATGGTGGGTTTGTGGATGTCTGAGAATATCCCATGTTCTGTGTTGAGTAATAGTGATGCTTCTCTCTGACCAGATGAGTAGTCTACAGTGCTTTCATGTTGCGTTTTGGTACCTACTCAGCTCACTTGGAACCACAATAGAGTAGATATGAAAAATAATACTGGGTACAAGACACTGGGTACTAGGTTTTTGTAATAGAAAACCAAAAAAAAAAAAAAATGAGGAGAGTTGAGTCAAGTATAGTACCATGTCTGCAAGTGCCATGCATGTACATAATGTAGGGGTTCTACACCAGTTTTTTTCTTAGAAATGTGCATCCAACCCAAGAACCAATGGAGAACCTTTATTATTAAGATTTTTAAGAGTCTAAGATTGTTAAGAATCTTTATTGCCTGTTAGATGCGCATGATGCTGCAGCATTGTGACTGAGAGAGGTTTTGGGGCAGTGGCTCAGTGTGACACAGCTAGGTTCATGGAGCAGTGCCAAGCAGGACTTACCCCGGCTGATCAGGTTAAACTCTCCAGTGAGAACACGCATCTCTGAGCTCCTTCATCAGCAGCTGGCCCCTCTTCCTCTCTGGAGAAACACAAAAACCCAGTGGGTAAGAATTGTTTAGCTCTTCTGCGCCTTTGAAAAGAGAAGACAAATGGCTATTCATTATGGCTATTCATTAGCGCAATCCGCCTTTGACCTACTTGGTGTGTTTTTTTTCCTCATTTTTTTAATTCCAAGAGTAATGCGAAAGACAACAAAAGGAAAACTTTAATTAATTGATGAGGGAAAAAGGCTTTCATAGTGAGGTGTTGAATTCTTCATGACTTTATGGTGTACTTCCTGTGTAAGCATGGTAGACACACATGAAAAAACGATACCGTGTAGCAGATCCCCTTCGAAGACCTTTATTAATGAGCATTTAGTCCACGAAAAGCCACTCCATTCATATCTCACAGTTCCTGATTTCATTAAAAAGTAATAGTAATTGCTCAAAAAGATATAATTGTGGATATAGTTGTGGAAATAAGTCAACACTAACGAACTAAATAATAACACTCTGATACCCCTTTTTATTGAAGAACAGTCACAAGTCCATTCATTACTGAATGGATGCTGTATCTATGTTATCCTCTGTCCACTGCCACTGCATCCTTGAGCAAAATACTTCAAGCCTGTAGCAATTCTATAAGAGGGCATGTCTGTCTTCGCCCCACCACACACACACGAGTCTAGCACACAGGCCCTAATGAAGAGCCTTCTAAGTGGCTCTACTGTACATACATAAAAGGCTGAAAACACTGCAAGCAAACCTTTGTCTTTCTTCCTTTCTTCCCACACACCTTAGGGTAATTATGGCTGTCTGCATGCTGATCCTGTATCTTTAGCTTGGTGTGTGACAGCGGATCGATCCGGCCCATTCGGAGATGGGTGGCCCCCAAGTTTCTACTGTCACAGCCCGGCCACTCTGATGTATGAGCCTTTCTTTTACCCCCAGCCATTGATCCAATGCAAATTCAGCCCGTACTTCAATTAGCAGGAGTGAGCTCTGCCTGTGATCAGCAAGTCAGGCAACTAATTAAGCCCTACATAACTTTCTGCACCACCCAATTTAAATGACTGCTAGAATTTCATACTGTGCATGTTATCCTTGTCTAAAATATTTTCTCTGCTGATTGTGAAATGGGGCAAAGCAATAAAGCCTGCTTTGCTGCCAAAATTACATTTTTGCATGACTGTTGGAAACACTTGGCTCATCATGCCATCCTGTAGGTGTAGTATTTATACTACACTCTCACAAAAAGGCACCTTTCAGGGTATGAACGCAATCACTAGGGTGGTCCCCTCAAGGGTATACCTTTAATGCCTTTAGTTACAGAATGTAATGGCACCATATTCCACTGCAGTTATATTTTTTAAGTTGCATTGACTCCATACACCCTATTTTGACTGCAGGCGTTTTATATTATTTTCTATTTAAAAAGGTAAGTTACAATTGAGGGAACATTTTCATTGTTTATACCTTGGAGGACTGAAATTTACCTGGACAGTAATGTTTTTTTCCAACCGTGCTCTCCCAAAATGACTTTGAATATGAATTTTGAATATGACTTTGATATGAATATTATTCTGGCAAACAACAAATGTGGTCTTCCCAGTAGCATCTCTTGGACTCTAATGCAATTTTATTGTCATTTCTGTTTTTTACAGAACACTCTTAAAAATAAAGGTTCCAAAAACGGTTATTTGGGGCGTTACCACAGAGGAATCATATAGGATCCCCACAGAACCAGTACTTTGTAAAAGGTTCTTAACAGAACCTTTTTGTAGATCAGGGGCACGAGTGTGAGCCTCTTTACCAAACTGTTAAGGTGCCTACACACTAGACAATGTAAGAATGGAGCAGTAAGCTTATATGCATGCAGAGCTTGTCTATCTAGGAGGCATACACAAGGCTGGATCAGAGGTGAGGTTTGTACAGTTTAAAGTCAATCAGCAAACAATAAAAAACCCAGCACAAACATGGACAATTGCAAGAAAATCTTGCTGACGATAGTCATATAGATGGCTTAGAAGAGCACCAAAGCAAAGAAGCTAAAGCTTTTGGTTCATGCCATTAATTCCCTCAGGCAACACTGCGGTAAATTTCACCATTTAAAGGCAACACCAAGCTGGAGAACCAGTATACAAACACACATTTTTCCAGGTTGCCACAACTCATTTGTCTAAAAAGCTGAAATCTTTTTACTGCAATGGATTGTGGCGTACATGTATATCAGTCCATGGAAACATTCATGGGTGGATAAAGAGGAAAGTCTGATTTGACTGCTTAAATTTGTACCATATAAACTCCTGCTCTAGCCATGTGTACACAAAATCTCCAAAAATTGTCGTATACTGTACAAGTGTGTAAACAATCAAACATCCTAAATGCAAGTACGTGAATGCAAGGATATTACAACACTCGACCAATGTGCTGCAAACACACAGTCCTTCTGTACAAATTCAAAGTGCATTCTTATGTTTCTTATGTTCTAAAACACTTAGTTCTCAAGCGAGTGATAGTGGACAAATTTAAGTGTCTGTAAACAGGATTTACTGTTCCAACAGCCACAACCACTAAACATGTTGAAAGTAAAATATTGAAATATTAGCAACCAGAGACTTGCCAAAACTGCTGGTTTGCTATGAATTTTGACCAGACAAGAGCTTGCAAGCGGTATTAGACAGCTTGGCCTCGCCCTATAGCGGCCCTCTCTAAAACACTCAGAATGCAGCTTGCACTCGTTGTTGTGTTTCAGGTGGTTTTAGGCCAGAATAAGTGTTAGAAGCAGACTGAACAAACCATGGCAACCACTTCTACTATCAGTTCCTGCTGTTTTGTCACTATTTAGTAATATGGTCTCCTCATATTGTCCTGTTCATTGTTGACCTCTTCAGAATCAGAAGAAGTAATCAAAGAAGACATTCTTGTGTCTTTATCAGTGAATATAGTTTTAATCCTCCACACAGACAAAAGGAAAGCCTTTAACTGTGTATGTATCCTAATTATATTTTTAATGAAGGTTAAATGTATTTGTACATTGAATGTGGCCAAATGCCGAGGGAAATTCCAACTATATGCTAAGTAAAATGGCAAATGTGGTTGTAAAAGGAAAAATTACTGCACTTTCTAAAAATGAAGGGTGTAAAACAACCACGGACAGCTGAATAAACTGGTATTGTTTTACTCTTGAGTAATGGCTAAATAGTATAAAACAAGCTGGATGACTCTAAAAATGGAGTCACCATTCTCAAAACATCTGCTATACATTTAAACGATCTGCTATGACAATATTAAAAGGTGTCTTCAGCAAACCAAAACAGCCCTAAAATGAATGCTCATACATTCTGACCAGGGTTATGTAGGCATCTCAGTTATTATTGTCAATGTCACCTTGTTTTGTATGCAGTAAATGTGTTAAATCATGTTTGGAATGACATCTATGTGTCTATGTGAAGTGATCCATAAAGGCATCCTAGGGAACAGGCCATCTATTTCAAAACAGATCACAAGAAGATACACAAATGTCCTTGTGGAAATATGAAGCTATCAATATGCAGAGCAGAGTATCTCAATGTTGTCACTCACTTATCATATATCATCTTAATCCTTTCATACTGATGGCTATCTTGTTGACTGCAGGTGGAAGCTGCTTTTATAAGCTGAACTAAGATCAGTCTCAGCAGATAGGACAGGGATTTGCAGAAAAGGAACTGGTCTTAAAAGATTATTAATTCAACAACGCGTATCAAAAACTGTTCCACTGGAGATGTGACTTTTTAACAACAGCTATTCCTTGTGTATCGTAAGCAGGTATGCAGATCTCCCTTTGCATAACTATGAAAAAGTGTCTGTATGCCAACCAACTGAAACATGCGATTGGAGATTATTCCTCAAAACACTGTTCTTGAATGCTCATGTCATCCAGCATGAGTCCCACCACTCTGGAGGCCATTATGTGGCTCTGTTCACCCCTAGTCCTTTTGAGGGCTACATTTGAAAGGAAAACCAACAAGTGCCTTCAAAAGTCCAACTTGCAAAACAAATTTGTTCCCTAAGGCAAATCTAAAGCTCAGTCAGAATTTCAGCTAACCTGAAAAGCCTCAATAATGTGGGTTAATTAGCTGGTAAAGATGTGATTTGCATGCCAGTGAAAGAAGTGATAGTGAAAGTGCCTACGGCAGCTGTCATGCAGCAAGAGAGAGCCTATGAGGCCCCAAAGGCAGCGGAACCTAGTGGCGGCCAGAGGAGCGCTTTCGGAGTTCTTGGGCGCTATTCTTTTAATTACTCATCATAATGACTCCATTTAGCTGTTCAATGACCCATTTAATGGCACCGAACAGGCCTGGGAAGCTCAGCGTCCTTGGCAGGGTCGATCTCGCAGCTGCCCTGGCCTACACTACCTCTGGCCCCCCTCTCCTGCACCATCAGATCTTGAGGGGAGCAAGGAAGCCTCCTACTATGTCCTGTAAACATGGTCCTGATGGTAAATGGGTATCCGAAGCACATGGCTAGTTTTCATATCACTTTCCTAGGCAGGGAGTAAGGCATGTTGCGGATCAAAGTTTAATTAATTAAGAAACAGCCCCTGCGGGTTGCAAATAAAAACAATTACACCCCAGTGAGCTGCTAGAAAGACAGCAGTATTAAATGGAAGGACTATATATATATTATACACACAGACACACACTGATCAGCCACAACATTAAAATTATAGGCAGGTGAAGTGAACAACACTGATTTTCTCGTAACAAATGGCACCTGTCAAGGGGATTTATTAGGCAGCAAGTACACAGTCAGTTCTTGAAGTTCATGTGTTAGTTGCAGGAAAAAATGGGCAAGCCTAAGAATGTGAGCAACTTTAACAAGGGCCAGATTGTGATGGCTAGACAACTGGGTCTACACAACAGCAGGTACTGTGGGGTATTCCCAGTATTCAGTGGTTAGTACCTGCCAAAAGTGTTCCATATTAAGGGCTACTGTTGAACTGGGCAACAGGTTATGGGCGGCTAAGGCTCACTGATGCACGTGGAGTGCAAAGACTAGCTTTTCCGATTCATTCCCACAGGAGAGCTAATGTAGCAGAAGTTGCTAAAAAGGTTAATGCTTGTTATGATAGAAAGGTGTCAGAACACCAAGTCCATTGTAGCTTGCTAGCCCATAGTGCTCAGGCAGAAAAGAGATGGCACCAGGATGCACTACGGGAAGAAAACAAGCTGGCGAGGGCAGCGTGATGCTGTAGGTAAAGTTCTGCTGAGAAACTTTGGGCCCTAGAATTTATGTGGATGTTACTTTGACATGTACCACCTACCTAAACACTGTTGCAGATCAAGTACACCCCTTCATTGCAGCAGCCTCTTTCAGCAGGATAACGACAAAGAGTTAAGGCATTGACTTGGCCTCCAAGATCTCATCAAGGATTTGTGGGATGTGCTGGACAAACTAGTCTGATCCACGGAGGCCCTACCTAAATATATACCACCTACACTGTATCTAGACTCACTGTCAGTTTCATATTCATAGTTTGCAATCACAGACTGTCATCCATCTGTTTCACAGCATCATTTGTTAGACCCCTTTACTTCATTAATTTCATTCATTAATGGTCAGTGCCCCCACCGGATCCCCAGTGAGCAGGTATTATTTGGTTGGTGGATCATTCTCAGCACTGCAGTGACACTTACATGGTGATGGTCAGTAGAGAGTGTGTGTGTGTGTGTGTACTGCGCAGAATGGATTACACACAGAAGTGATGCTGGAGTTTTTAAACACCTCAGTGTAACTACTGGACTGAGGGTTGACCACTAAACTAAAATACATAGTAAACAAAGTCCTGTGGTCAGAGCCTGATCCCTGATGAAAGACAAGAGGACAACTAATGCAAATAATGCAGCATAACTTCACGAGATGGATCAAGAAGTTAGATAAAGTGAACCGTAAAAACTTGTGATCATGATCATGTATGTGTATATACATACATACATATATATATATATATATATATATGTGTGTGTGTGTGTGTGTGTGTGTGTGTGTGTGTGTGTATATACATATATATATATATATATAACTAATACATATATATATGTACATGTATCATATATTCATAAGTCATATGAAGTGAAAATAGAAAACATGCGTTTCATCGCTATCATTCTTTCTT
This sequence comes from Brycinus macrolepidotus, assembly GCA_037974445.1. Taxonomy (NCBI): domain Eukaryota; kingdom Metazoa; phylum Chordata; class Actinopteri; order Characiformes; family Alestidae; genus Brycinus; species Brycinus macrolepidotus. The sequence goes on along the minus strand of JBBPCZ010000148.1, from coordinate 9,998,306 downwards.
TTTTGACAAAGCCCTTTACTTTGTATGAATATTTAATGATAAATAGATCCATAGCAATTGTCTTAAATTAATTAGAATAAGTCATTTTAGAATAAGTGTTTATATTATTTGAATGTACCAACTGCTGTATGTAAATACATAACACAGCTTGCATTAATCTCAGAGTAAAGAATAGAGGCATCTCACCTTGTATGTCCTGTATGTATAGCAATACATACACATAGTGTGTATATATGAACATATAATGTGTTATATAATCTCAGAGGGAAAAAAGTGGAAGCATCTTTCAGGTCTTAGCTCTCTCTTATTCTCACTCACCCAAACACTCCTCTCAAGCCTCTGACCTACATGTGATGTAAGCATGTCAGGAGGAGGGTGAGCAGGCCCATGAGGAGCTGCAGGCCCCATATGGTCCTGAGGAGAGCCTCACTCACCAGCGCACTGACCACAAACACTGACTCCCCCTGCCTCCCTCTGCCTCAACTCTACTCTGATTGACTGCGTCCGCTCAGCTGCTGACAAGAGCACAGGAGCGCACGTGGCAACCAGGGACAAAAATAGCCCCACTGTGGTCCACTTTGCTTCAGAATTGACTACTCAAAATCCAAAAAGGAACAGGAAAAAAAAGATGCCGCACATCTTTAGAGACATGTCTTTTCTAAAACTCAAAGTGCATCCAGTGTTCTCTTATCTCCAATCTGAGCCTTCACTGGGGGAATATACTGGGAATGTGTGGCAAAGGCAGCTTGCATTGATCCCCATTCATCAATATTGATAAGGAAAATGTTAATTAGCACTGTGGCTTGTCCTACATACAAACAACAGTATGTTAACAACAGACCTCCCCAAAGAATGATATACACCTAAAAGATTAATTACAGCAAAGTTAAGAATGCTGCTTCAAACTATTTTGTACGACGAAACAGGTCAACACCCATGTGTACCTGGTTATATGTACCGTGTACACAAACTGCCATGCACATGGCTTGGTTTCCTAATTAGAATTATAGATTATATAGAACAGCACAGAACTCTCCATCTCTGTAGCTTTGCACGTCTTGCATTACTGATTTAGTTCAAGCTTTATGCAGCTATAATGTATGCTGCCACACATACTGTATCATAAAACTTTGATATATTTACAGATATTTCCAAGATCTAAGAAAAGCCTAGATGTGAAGTAAGGAAATGAAAATGGCCAAAATGAGCTATGGGATATAGGAGGACCTCTCTTGACACCAGCAATATGTAACTCAACACTGATTACTTCTGGTAATGAAAACTGCTGGGTTTCATGGAATGAGAAGCCCAGGCAATCCACCATAACATGAAAATGTCAGTTGTAGTTCAAAAGATTTACTGGAAACCATAATATGATCAACCTCTTCCATTGTACACATATGTGTGGTTTGCCATGTCTGTTGGTTTCAGCATCTACATCCTCCACACACTGTCTTTGGGTATCCAGTTGTTCTGGTCAAGCATTTCAACATGTCTGCTCATTTTCACTGGATAAATAAAGCCTTTTTCTGATGCAGAGAACTTGAAAGCAACAGTTTGTTCAGAGTTAGCTGACAAGCAGTTTCCAATGTCAGTCTCTTCCACTCTATTTGTATACCAAAAAACTTGACAAGATCCAACAATGGAGAGGCAAAACAATGTCAGCGAAGCTTTATTGACTTCTGTAGTGAGCTACTCATCTGCTGACATGGAAATCCAGCATGTAGCTATTACACAATGTACAATATGGGCTTTTTCAAATGTGGAACATTAAAGCTATAGACAACAAAGGGAGGATACTAATTATTTTACAGTGTTGCTGAGCAATTGCAAACAAAACAATAGCTCCCTTTGCTGTGGAACGCTAGAGACTTTCATGAAACTGCAACTGCATGTTCAAAACTAAACATGAGGCATCGGGAGATAAATTATTCATTTCATAACATTTGGGGTCTGGGATTTCAAAGAGTGCCAAATAATAACAAAGGTATTTGTGGTCCATTTTTGGAGAAAGTGGTCTTTATATATGTAGAACCGCCTGAGCCACTGCATGTAGTTATCCTTATTCTTGCAGTACTGATTTAGTTAAATGGCTAAACTCTTAAACGGGGTTTCAATTAAATATACTGCTTTTGAACAAATATAATGGTCCATGATGTCTAAGAACATCTGGAGCAAAAGGCTTTGAACAGCAAGGAAACATTTCAAATTTTTTGCCATGGGATTCGAGTACTGAAAGAATATTAATCAAAGGGGTCATGCCATGAGTGTGTGGGCCATTGTAGGCCATGAAGAATAAAAGCAGGCTTTAGAAAGAAGTGACAGTCTCGTCTCTAGCGGCTGCCTCTGGCTGCTCCACTCCTGCACATTTATGAAGAACCCCATACTGCTGTAGGTAGGCGTACTCAGACGTGTGAACTCACCTCAGTATATGACCCCTTTCAGACAGCACCACAGGGAGGGTTCCGCACAGCCCACCCACAGCACTCACAGTGACAGGGTCTAAAGGAGACACTTTGTACATGGCTCAGTGCATCAGGCACCTCAGAAAATATTTAGATGACATAATTAACCTGACTTTAACAAGATGAGAGGTACAGGAAAAGAGACAGTGACATAGTGCTGTCACAGGGTAAGATAATGTAGCCTCGGCACTGCGGGGATCATCTTAGTGAAAGATGGTTCTGAGATTACAGTGGAAGGCAGAGTTTGACTTCGATGCTGTCACTTTTTCTCTCTTTATTTTTCCCAATGTTGCAGATTGGCAGAGATAGGAGGCAGGGGGCTAAAACAGAGGAGATCTCCGTAAACTTGATTTCACAACTGAGTGAGTTAGTCTCTCTGTTTGACCTGAAGGTACAGAGGCGAGGAGCCACACTGCTAGTTTCTCCCCAGAGAGAGACACAAGCAGAAAGAGACAGAGAGAGAGAGAGAGAGAAAGCTCACACTGTCGGTCCTGCAAAAGCGATAAACCTGAGAAAAACACAACAACCCCCAAACAACGCTTAGTCTAAAAATAGCAAAGCATGAAATCTACCATCAACCATGAGCAGCTCTACGCCCTGTGTCTGATTTTTCCAGCAAGGGCTGTTGGAGGTGTTGGGTTTCATTCCACACAAAAACCGAACTGATTGAATTAAAGCATGATGCATTATTATTTTGCTCATGCTGCCTTTGTTTTTTACTGTCACAATTGCTTAAATCTTTTTTGTTAGGCAAGAACAGTTTTGTCTTGGTTCAGGAGGTGCAGGTGTCAATATACATTAAAAACTTGCATTTAATTAGCAAACTAATTAAAATCCCCTTAACTTTCTATTTCCCTAACCCTAACTCTGGTCCTAAACCTAACTCTAACACTGTTGAGACCATCCAAATAAAGACAGATTTTATGTACAGTTACATTATATGAATTGAGTATAAGCATTAAGTACATATATGAAGTTGTGAGCAGTGATTAAATGTATTAAGTACACTGCCCATATATTAAAATGTATAAATGTAGTTGATTACAGAACAGTTAATTGGGAAAGATCTTTAATGAGGAGCACTTTGGTCTGGGATGTACGATGGTTCTAGTATATTAATGCTTGGGGATTAAAGTGTGTATCTGAGCACTTTATTTAGGAGCTTTATGTCCTGGGAAATAAATGTCCAATCCATCACCATTTGATTTAAAGTTTGAGCTATTGTGTAACATTATACGATCAAAGGATACATGTCAGTCAGTGATGAAATGCTGTCGATATGAAATGCTATATAATGGACACATAGCAGAGTTCATTATGCATTACGTTTTGGCCTATAGTCTGTTTGAGGCTGAGTGATTATTATTAAAAATGAGAACTGACATCACTTCTATATGATAGTTGTACTTTCTAATAGCAGCTCCAATAAGTAAGATAATCAATGTTTCATGGGAGGGTAATAGGCTTCACAAATACCAATAACGTTTGCCATCAGGCTCTGTGTGGCCTAATTGGTCTTCGGAGGTTTGATGTCACATCAGAGTAATGGTGATGCATTATAGAGGATATATCACCATATGCTGAAATTGATTGCTTCACTTGGCTTTCGCAGTCCGCCACCTTCAAAACATCGAGCAGCTTGTTCTGTCTCATTAGATGTGCATCCATTTGATTATTTAAAAAAAAGTTCGATATTCCATGCTGCATGGATATGAACCTTGAACAGTGTCAATGGCTTTTGGTCTAATTCGCGCATTTTACAAAACATTTGGTATTTTGTGATATGCAAATACATGACTGGGCGGAGGAAAAATATCACGAAAACTGCGATGTCTTTCAGCAGTTTTCTTAATTGCTTTCATTTGATTACAATTAGTGAGAGACAGAGAGGGGGAGAGAGTCAAGATTTTTTTTTTTTTTATTAAAGCTTATTGTTGTTATAAAAGATAAAAGAGCCTTGAGTTCACATGAGGATAAATAAAAAAAGCAATGATGCCAGCACCTGAAATGACTGCATGCTTTTCCCACATGTCAAACTCAATATTAGAAATAAAAGCCCCTCTAGCCTTCATATGATTTAATATCAATCTGAGAGGTAGAGGAACACCATGGACCATATGCAACAGCAGCTATACTAACTACAACATTACAGTATAACACTGACTTGCAGCAAGTCAGATGGTTGACCACATGACTGGTCATGACAGAAACAGCACATGACCTCCAGTGTTATCCTGACAGCATTCCCTAATGACTTCTATTGAGTTCTGCATTCTGCATGAGTTTCCTTATGTTTAAAGTGGCTGTCAGTTTATTCCTTACACTGTTTTTGCTTAGGCTCCTGAATGATTTTACTATTGATGGTCAAATAAACAACTAAGTTGCAATAAGAGAGATTATTGCAATTTTTTCCTCTGTTTGATCTGAGTTAAGCAGGACTATTTTGGAAGAAGCTGACGTTTTTCCTTGTATCAATCAGAAATAGGGTAGATATTTTTTGCCATAAACTAAACACCCATAAACTAAACATGAGTCACACTCTGCCTTGTTTTGCCCATTTCTGCCTTGGTTTTCCTCTGTGCCATGTGGCCTTTTGTTTTTAGTTTTTAGCTTCACCTTTGTTCTGCCCCTTGATCAATGTATTCATCTGTGTCTCATCCATGTCTCCGCCCCTTCCCAGGTGTTTCCTGTTCAGGCCCAGTATATATGCTCCTGTCTGTGTGCTTGTTGTTTGTCAGTCACTGTGGTCCTGGCTTGTTTTCTGCTTGTGGTTTTCATTGTGTATCCTGTGATCATTCCCTTTTCCTTATGTTTCTAAGTTTAGTTGTGTATTGTTCCAGTTAAGCATTTCAGAATTTTGGTTCTAGCTATTCTCCTTTGTGTCTTTGGTTTCCTTTGTGAACAAAATCACCTGTGAGTATGTCCATTTCCAGTCCTCCTTACAGACTGTCACAGCATGTCTGACCACCACTGAATGGGGTAGCTAGCATTTTGACTGCCTAAAAACAACCTGGTTTTGAATTCACTGCAATGCTACATGTGGAATATTGTTTTCCAAAAACCGTGTCTTTCACACAATGGAAATCGTACTTTGGAAAGCACTTTATTGTCTTCTCTCTGCTGTATTTGACAGTGATGTCTGATGCTGCCAGGCACAGTGTGCAAGTAAATTAAACAACTGGCCAACATATACTAACATTGCTTGAATTATCTGTGACTCATCATAGCCACCTAGCCATAGTACCATACTTTAGCAAATGCATACAGTGTCTGAAATTCATACTTGTGTTGGTCACTATGACTTACCATAACAGTGACTGTTATCAGGCTCAATCGAAGGTAATTTTGCCCCCATGATCCCACATCTCACATAAATTCAGAGTACAATTTCTGGCAGAAATCAAAAGCATAAAACATTTTAACCATACGCTGCTGTTGGGCTTAGAATTTGTAATGCCTTGATTGTTTATATCAAATGTGAGATTTAATTTAACGGACCCTAGCTGGTTGCAGACCCTCCACATTCCACGTACAGCTGTTATACCCCATTATAACCTTTATTAATAATATTGGTCAGTTAATTCAATTATATTTTTATTTATTTTCCATTTTAGTTCCGTTATTATTGAATGTAGAGACCTGTCTCTAAATGTTTGAGAGACAAATACTTTTTCATGTTTCTGAAAAGTGAATTCCAGACTATAGCTTTAACCCTATCAAACCTAATATCTCACCAGATTTTGGCTTCATCCCCACTTAACTCTGCTACTGAAGTAATTACAGTGTGTACTACCACGTGTTCTAAACAGACACATTAGATCAAGCTGTTTACATATCAAAATAAATGTGACATCACGCTAAAAAAAAATCCTGCCAATAATGAACATCCTTACCAAAAACTAGTGTTTTTATACGTTGTTTGTGTTATATAACTTTGTATTATTTAGCATCATTTCCATGTTTTTGTTCTTCAGTGTTCTCATGCTACAGTACACAGCATGCATTATGCAAACATGTCTTGTACGCACTGGCAGCCTCTGAGGTGCTGAACCAATTTTGACTTTTAACCTAAACTCTGATTTATTGGTGAACAAATACAACCACGGTACTAGCTAACATCACAGTAGCTTTAACCTAGCATACAACATAGCTCTTTTCTTATTTCATAGAAACAATTGAAACAATTCAGTTGCTTTGAAGAATGCATTTGGAGTGTAGAATGTGGAATGGAAATATAAAAAGGCATAGCTAGCATTTTTCATAGCATACATAGGAAACAGCCTTCAGTCTGTGAGCAAGATGACTACCATTCTTATCTCTCTAGAGGTAATGCAAGCTCTCTGGCTTCATTATGCTTTCAGCTGCAAGCAACAGAGAAAAGTAGGCTTTCTCCAAGTGCCCATCCCAAAGCGGATGCAGTTTTACAAAAGGTCCTCTTACCTTTAAGGTATGTCAAAGGAAAGGTATTTCCAAGTCTGTAATCTATCTCTAGAGAGTACTGCAGTATATGCTTACTACAGTAGGAGGCGAGTAGGTATGTTTACAAGAGATTTACTGGGTTAAATTGCTCCCTTTGGCCCAAGTGTCCTTTTAAAGAAGAGGAGTAGATTAAGAAACAACATAGCTGATTTTTGTGAAGACATTAAAGGGTTAGTTGGAAATTTACCCTTACATGGCCAGAGCACTCCAGAAATCCAGCCAGCTACAAGCCTTTCCCACCCATCTTCAAATGTTTATGCAGTCGCCCACGTTATCTTTTTTATTCTAATATGCCATTGAAATGGCATTAACATGTATGCAGTACCTGGTAACATCCGTTTTACCTATATTTTACTTTTTGCAAGACTCCAAGCAGTTCAAATACAGCCCTCCATTATGCTGAGTTAATGCCTACCTTCACATCACAAATGTCACCATGAATGTTACAGCGTCTAAAAGCAGCACACTTAACTTTTAACCCATAAAGGCATACGTTGCAGTTTTGCAGCTAGCTGTCTTTACGTTGAAGAAACCACAATCTTTTGTTGCGGGCCCTCTAATGGAGCACGAGGTGGGCAGAGTCCATGGGCGGCTTAGGAAAGAGTGAGCACAGTGTTGTGGAACGCAGGAAAAAGCTATTATGCGTCTCTCTGGGTTTTATGGTGCACTTTGCTTGGGGGAATCATTCATTTATCAGTTGCGCTGTGGCGCTTTGTGGGCGAGTTCTGTGTTTGAATGGTAATGTATTCCAAAGAATGCCCCTCCAATCCCTCTACATGACAATGAGATTAATGCACTACCGTTCTATCCCATCCCACTCTCAAGGATTGTTGTCACAACAGGGCTCTTCTGGAGATTTCTGAAGGCTTGTAATGACTTTTGTCCTTAATCAACGTAGGATTTCTTGAGTGACACAGACAGTAATTAGTTATTGTACCCAACATGTAGGGTGGAAACATGAGCGGGCCGATATAGGAGGGGCGCCGTCTTCAACTTGGCCTCCATTACTGCTTCTAGGCTCTCTCCAGGGCACGCATGAGTCGCAGAATGATGCACTGGAATCACTGGCGAATAGGTAATGATTGTTTTTCTGGAGCACAGAAAAGTGAGGCTGCCTCTCTGCAGCTAATGGACTGAGGGCTTCTTTTAGGAACAGAGAGGATTAGGTCAGCACGCCCATGTGCGCTTTCAGCAAATCATGGCTAAGCATGTCTGCCTGACATGGAAAATGTCCAAGGAGTGGCAACAGAATAGGCATGACTTGTACACTTCATTCAGAGGCCATGATGGTGTTATGCTTTTAGGAAACATGATAGCATGGCCACTGGCTACAACACATAAATAGAAAGTGTTCACTAGTAAAATCGATTAACCTTTGAGCTCAAAGACATCAAAGGCCAATATGTCCGGCCTACCTTGGGCTACAACCCTCTCAGGTTGCAATAAAATGGTTATATCAAAAATATTTTTTAAAATACCATTTCGGTAGCCCACCATATCAAGAGCAAAAAAAAACAAACAAACAAACTGTGATTAACGAAGATCAGCAGCTTCTTATAAATGTTTAATTGTGAGGCAAGCACACAATGCAATATCTATTTTTAGTCCATAACAGCCCTTGATGTTCAGTTTGCTATTAATTAAACATGGGTTCAGATGATATTTCTGTATTTACCATGCGATGTGGAAGATTAATTTCCTCCCAAGTCTCCCCTACAGTTCCAAAAGTGAGAAGAGCAGCACTTTGGAGTCTAATCAGGAAACTGAAAACAAAAGCTAATTATGTCTACTCCTCGCAAAGGGGAGTGCTTGGCTAGCTCGTGGAGTTTATATTCTTTCCAGCTGAAGTAGCCCGCAACCATGCATGTAACAGAGCCGTTGCCTTAACTAGACACACGTGTGTGAATATGGGTTTCCGCTATTAATATCAATTACTGACAGGATTCTTCACAGTTCAGTCTTTTGCTATAGTAGATGTGAGGTAGTTCAAGATTTCATCTTCCATGAATGTAAAATGTTTAGATAGTACTGCTGTTGTGTATCTTTCTTGAGCATTTCTCCTACGTTGACTTCTAAAGGACTGAAGAAAGCTTCAGCATCACTTGGTCAAAGTGATGGAACAGTCCACCTTCAGCTGCTTGAAGACTTGAAGGCAACTGAATTCCTGCAACTACACTGGCCCTTTGGTGGCAAGTCGACATACCTGGCTTAAATCTAAAGTAAGATGCAGTGTATAAATTATTCTAGCACATAGAATTGTTTCAGGCTCATAATGGCTTGAACAGCCGCAAACAGTTAAACAACATCACAGAGCAATTATATTATAAATTATTACTGTAATATATTCTCAAATATCTTCACATTACAGTGGCTATTAATATGATAGCTATACTAAATTGTTTCATTTCACTTCTCACAAGCACAGAGCCAAGGCAGATTAAAAGATTGCATGTATTCTATTCTTTCCCAAGTCATACCTTAAGGTAGAAATAATATCTATTGGAGGGTTTGCATTGCCACATTGCCAGTATATTAAAATTTCTAAAAGCAATTTTGTTTCATTTGGATGTGCTTTTTAAGTCCAAAAAAATGTAGTCACTTGCTTATTCAGAGTTTCTTCTGAAATCACGTTTTCTCTACTTTGCTGCATTAACAGCCTCAGTTCCTCTAGGGAAGACTTTACACTAGATGTTGACACATTGCTGTGAGGATTTCATTGCATTCTGTGTAGTATAGGTTTCACACTGTATTACAAAATAGAAGAGTAAAAATGCAAAAATGTTTAAATCTGTACAACGTAAATAAATGTGGGTGGGGGAGTTATTATTATTTGGCTTCTTCCTTTACCTTTTTCATTGATTCTTCTCTGTTTGACTGAAGACAGTGGGAGAGTGTCCTAAATGTATCGGTTCATTTTGTTCAGCTTTGGATCAATTGCGCTGATAATCTCAAGCTGGGAATGACATGAAGGCCCGCAGTGTGGGGTATGAGCCAGCAAGCCAGGCCAGGAATAGATCGGGATAAGTGTTGTCATCATGGCCATTAGTGGAGCTGGACTCTAATTCAGCTGAGGTAATTCAGCAAACAATCAGCCTTGACCACTGGAGCTCTGTTGAATACCACCACACTGCAGTTTTCTGAGCTTCATTTGATAAGATCTGAATGTTTCTACACACACTGCTCAACTGCTGACAACAATAAAACACCTTTCTACCATCCCGAAATAATTATCGATGGCGATGCATATTATATGCTTCAAATTTAAATTCTGTTAAGCAAAATGAACACGAGGAGTAAACAGGGGTCAAACCTACATCAAAAATGTTTGTTTCTTTTAATAATCATCACTGGACTTCATGCATGCTCTGCCACAGACAAAACACATTTTATCTGAAATTTTACAGAAAAAATAAATGATAAAATGTGTGAGGCAGGCTTCTATCAAGCTGTACAACTGCTGAAGAGATGGTGCAATGCATCCATTAGGGCCAGCTGCTCATCGAGCAGAGAGGCCACGGTCCTAAGAGGGGCAAAGCTCAAGTCTCTAAGCCCCGGTTTGCATGCTGATGCCCTCTGAATGTTTTCCATGGCTGTCAGACATGCAGAGAGCCGGCGGGACACTCTCCAAATCTGTAAACAAAACAAAAGCGGAGCGCAAATTAAGTGCATTAATCGGACGGCCTGGGGCATGGCGGCAAGCTTTTGCAGCTTGGAACAACCTGTCACATTCACAAGAGTCCCTTAAAAAGAACATATCAAAAAAAGCCCAAGGTCATCTTCACAGGCCTCACAGACTCCAGCCTGATGACAGTCACAGTTTGTAGGATATGGTGGCATGGAGCAGGTTGTTTTAAAATACAGTGCCAGTCTAAAATACAGTGTCCTAATTGGATCTTGGCTTAAAGGTTTAGAGAAATGTATTTTATGTAGAGGTTCTTCAGCTTGCATGATATATATATATATATATATATATATATATGTATGTATGTATGTATGTGTGACAGAGAGCGATAGATAGATAGATAGATAGATAGATAGATAGATAGATAGATAGATAGATAGATAGATAGATAGATAGATAGATAGAAGAGGCATGTATTGTGAGGTTCATCAAAGTAAGTCTAAAAACTCTTTTCAGCACCTTTTTAAGAGTGCAGCCCATGATCAGGGTTATGTTGAAGCAGCAGAGTTCTTTGCTCTGCACTGCAGGAGGCATGATGGGCCAAAAAACTGCAGAGCAAGGTGTTCCAGAGTGTTGCCGGGCATTCTTCACAAGCCCCCCTCTGACCCTTGCTCTAGTAAAGCGCAGCAAGTTTGGTCTGCCCTTTGCCAGCTAAAGGAACCTGCTGGTCTGCCTTTGCATGCCTCCGTGAAAGAGGAGTGTGAAAGTGTGGAGTGTGGAGTGCTTTGACTCTCAACCGTTTAAATATTCCCTCGTTAATAAAGGTGGAAAATCAATTTGCCGGTGCTGATTCTCATCCATGGTGCGCTCATTAAGCTCCCCCCCCACCTCCGCAAGTGTGCAGCAGTCAGAGCGCATCAGGCCCGGACGGCTAAACGGCTGACTGGAGCTGTGGTAATCGCACACAGCCACACACCCGCAGTTCAAGAGGAGAAATCATTCTGTTTTGCTTCCTTTAGCACTTCTCTCTCTCTCTCTGTCTTTGTATTCCTCCTGGGCGTGTTATTCAGCAAGACGTGCTACCACAAGCATTCACATTCATGAGGCATACTCCTAGGAGTCAAAGGCCAGTCTGAAAGGTGCTTTTTGAAATGATAATCACACACTTGTGTCAGGGTCATTCAAAAAATTGGTTCAGAATGAAGGACTTTAGAACTAGAACTCAGCGCACGACAGGATGACCGAGCCTGACTGGAAACAACATGGGCAATTCTGAAATTACGTAGCATGTTTACCATGTTGCAGAGAAACGGTTCCACCCCCCGAGGTGAAGGCGAAGATTGCTTTTTGGCTTTGTGTCTAATCTTTGCAAGCAAGCAAGCCGTAATGTAAAGTCATGTCCCTGTGCTAAACAAAGGTATTACTCTTAAAAATGCCTAAGTGTGATGGAATTCCTGAATCAATAAGGGAGTAATTGCATACGGCAGTGGTGCCATCGGTTTCGCTTGTTTACTTGGAGGAACACTCAATAATGGAAAGATTCACTAGCTGCTTGTTTGCGCTCGTCACATTAGTCAACGTCTTTCTATTGATGGGTCATGCCACAGTTGATTCATTAAGAAGACTTAGAGGAAGTAGTAATGCACTTGTGGCTCAGATAGAGCCACATCGTTGATGTGAGGCCAAACATCCCGCTCCATAGAGGGCCGTCGCCTCACCTGACATCACACAGACCTGCCGTCAGATACACAGACAACTGGTAATGTAAGCTGACCAAGAGCTGATGCATTTTCCGTCAGCAAATCTATTCAAACTTGTTTTGTTTAAGCAAAGCACGTGCTTGTGTGTGTGTGTGTGTGTGTGTGTGTGTGTGTGTGTGTGTGTGTGTGTTTGTGTGAGTGTGTGTGTGTGTGAACTCA